>CM074141.1:606350-754688 GCA_037178625.1 Skeletonema tropicum | reverse complement strand
TGTGTAATCACATAGAGATGATACCTCAAACAACTCTGTTGGAACAAGATGCGTTTTCCCTATCCACTGATATCTTTGCCATTGCTTCCGTGTTGGATTCTGCAAAGCATTAAGTAATCGTGTCAGCAGGACGGGAGAGTCACGCAAGGTCCTGAGCAAAGAGTGCAGCCGACTTGCAGTTACTGGAGGCACAGAACGTGTACGGAGAGGAAATACGAAATGAAGATCTTTGAGTGCATCTGAGTCACCCTGTGCGCAATGCGTCTAAGTAGTGCTAATGTGCTTGCATAGTATCGCCACCGAGTATAATGGGCCACTAGAAGCGGCTCATGCACATATTGACGACGATACATATGATATATGGAAGAATTTGGTGCTGCTGGCTAGCCCAAACTGGACCTCTAAGAGCAGCTACAAGACGTTCTACATGAGCAATCCGTCTAAGCAGTGCTGATGTGCTTGCATAGTTTCGTTACCAGTTATATTGGACCTCTAGAGAAGCGGCTCATGCGCATATTGACGACAAGCGTTATGTTACGATAGTATGGTAGAGTGTGGTGCCGCTGGCCAGCCCAAATTGGACCTTTGAGAGAAGCTACGAGGTTGTATGTTGTATCGTCGCTTCCATGTAAGCTATCCGATTGAGCAGTCTCGTATACTTCGTAACTATCGGCACAAAGTACAATGGGCCAATATAAGCGGCTTATGTGCATATTGACGAGAAGAGCTTCTGGCAACATTAGGTCTCAGTTTGGTCTCAGTAAAGTCGGCGTATAAACGTAATTTACGAAATTTGGCCACTAAAAACTAAAACGCTATTTTCATTTATGTAGTAGGTTTTTATTCCCGTAAAGCTATGTAGTACAATAGATCCCAAGCCAAACGAAACCATTTTCGTTGCCAAAAATTGCCAATTGGATGGAGCAGACCGCAGCACAGAAATAACCTACAGCCCCACACAACACACAAACTCCGTGCCTCAGATGATCATCGCATCCCGTCCATAGCTTGATACCATCTACATCCTCACTCAACAGGCCGTTTGCCGTTTGATTGAACTCCTCATCGTCTCAGAATATCCGCCGTTGTCCCATTATGGAGGCCGAGGGCAATAACATTATTAATCGATACACTCACACCGGCGAGGAGGGAGAAGTTATTCCTGATGATGCAACTCATGTCTTCGTGGTCGCCAAAGCTATTCGTGCGCGTGCATTCTTTGATCATCCTAACATCGTTGAAGTCACCTGTCATGAAGATGTTGAAGAAATTGAAAAAAAAGCATTCGCTTACTGCCGTCGCTTGAGACGAGTAATCATGCCAGGCGTCAAAATTGTTGCGAAGGGGGCATTCTTTCAGTGTAAATCCCTGACGGATGTGGAATGTGGCAAGCTGGAAATTATTGGAGATTGGGCATTCCGTAGCTGCAAATCTTTGAGCAGCAGCATCAATCTGCCATCCGCCAGGATCGTTGAGGGGGGTGCATTCACTCACTGTGCGGCCCTGATGGACTTGAAATTTGGTAGCAAGCTGGAAAGAATTGAGGAGTATGCATTCTATTACTGCAAATCTCTTGAACGGATCACCATTCCATTCAAAGATGGCCTGATTTCTCATGATAATATATTCCAAGGGTGTAGGAAATTTGAAACACGTTGATCTCGTTGAGGGTGAGCTGCATGAGACTATTGCCACTTTACAATTGGAGGAATGGAGAAATAATATGAATGAAGAAATTGATGCAATCAATCAGATTCTACCCGCTGCAGATGCTGGCTACTACTACGATGGTATTGCTGAGGAGGAGGATATCGAGGGTGAAAAGGGCCCAGGCGATACGAACTTGGATTAGATCACTTCTTGGCAAAATCATTGAATACAAATCAGAGCATCGCCGCTTATTGGATGAGGATGTTGCTCCTATCCTCCAGTGTATATTGCCTCGAGATATTGTGATGAATAATGTCCTTCCTTTTCTCGAATTATCATCAAACACATTTGAATTTGAACGAGACAATCATGAAGAAGACGAACAAGACAGTGAGAGTGACATTGAGTGAGAGGAGGGATGTGGAGAGAATATTGAAGAAGAGATAGAGGGAGGGGAATTGTTCATTTGGACTTGAAATGAGTATAAGTATGTTCGCAGATATCGAGATTGTTTGCAGTAAAAGTGCAAAACTTAAGAAATGGTAATCACATATACAAATATTATGTTTATGTATGAGCACTTTCTTTCATCACTAGTTTTTTATTAATCAATACATACAACATCACAAATACAGCCCAAAACATATTATCACCCACAAGCACAAGCACAGCCCAAATACTCGTGAAGGAACTTGAAGAGCAAATCCTGAACTCGAAGACTCTGCATTTAATATAGGAACAGAAGGGATGATAAGATCTACCCTACACTGTTCTCACTGTTGAAAGTATCTCCTCTGCCAGTTGAAGAAGGGGGGGATCCAACTTTCACCATCACTTACGTAAAATATTGGGGCTGATCAAATACCACCACCATCAAGCTCATCACTGATCATCACTAGTAGGAGAATTTGAAGGAGTTGCTGCCTTTGTTGGCGAGTTGCAGTAGTGATAGTGGAAAAATAGATTCCTCCGCCACTAAAGCAGCAACCCTCAGTTGCTGGACCAATATGATCTACTACCGCCAAACGTCTGAGCAGTGCTACAGTGCTTGCATAGTATCGCCACCGAGTACCCTCAGTTGCTGGACCAATATGATCTACTACCGCCAAACGTCTGAGCAGTGCTACAGTGCTTGCATAGTATCGCCACCGAGTATAATGAGCCACTAGAAGTGGCTCATGCGCATATTGACGACGATACATGCGATGTGGTTGAATCTGGTGCTGCTGGATAGCCCACACTCGACCTCTATGAGCAGCTGAGTCGTAACAGCATCGCTTCTACGCACGCCAATCTTCTGAGCAGTTCTTTTTTGCTTCAAATGTATTTCCACCGAGTATAATGGGCCACTAGAAGCGGCTCATGCGCATATTGACGACGATACATGCGATGTGGTTGAATGAGGTGCTGCTGGCTTACCCACACTGTACCTTTTTAGATCAGCTGAGTCGTAATAGCATCGCTTCTACGCACGCCAATCTTCTGAACAGTTCATATTTGCTTCAAACGTATCGCCACCGAGTATAATGGGCCACTAGAAGCGGCTCATGCGCATATTGACGACGATACATACGATATGGTTGAATCTGGAATGTGGTGCTGCTGGCTAGCAAGAGCAGCTATGATTTTATAGCGTCGCTTCGACGTGCGTAATCCGTCTGAGCAGTGCTGATTTGCTTTTAAAGTATCGCCACCGAGTATAATAGACCACTAGAAGCGGCTCATGCGCATATTGACGACGATAGGTACGATTTGGTGTAACGTGGTGCTGCTGGCAAGCCCATCGCTGGACCTCTCAGAGAAGCTAGAGACTGCAGTATCGCTTCTACGCATGCCACACGTCTGAGCAGTGCTAATGTACTTGTATAGTGTCGCCACCGACTATAATAGACCACTAGAAGCGGCTCATGCCCGTAGTGACGACGATAGGTACGATTTGGTGTAACGTGGTGCTGCTGGCCAGCCCATCACTGAGCCTCTAAGATCAGCTACGAGACTGCAGCATCGCTTCTACGTACGTCAAACGTCTGAGCAGTAATTATGTGCTTATATAGTATCACCACCGTCTACAAAAGACCACTAGAAGTGGCTCATGCGCATATTGACGACGATAGGTACGATTTGGTAGGATGTGGTGCTGCTGGCCAGCCCATCACTGGACCTCTAAGAGCAAGAGCAGCTACGAGACTGCAGTATCGCTTCTACATACGCCAAACGTCTGGGCAGTAATTATGTGCTTGTATAGTATCACCACCGACTATGATGGGCCACTAGAAGCGGCTCATGACCTTAGTGACGACGATAGGTACGATTTGGTGTAACGTGGTGCTGCTGGCCAGCCCATCACTGGACCTCTCAGATCAGCTAGAGACTGCAGCATCGCTTCTACGCACGCCCCACGTCTGAGCAGTACTAATGCACTTGTATAGTATCGCCACCGACTATGAATGACCACTAGAAGCGGCTCATGCCTGTATTGACGACGATAGGTACGATTTGGTAGGATGTGGTGCTGCTGGCCAGCCCATCGCTGGACCTCTAAGAGCAGCTAGAGACTGCAGCATCGCTTCTACGCATGCCACACGTCTGAGCAGTGCTAATGTACTTGTATAGTCTCGCCACCGACTATAATAGACCACTAGAAGCGGCTCATGCCCGTAGTGACGACGATAGGTAAGATTTGGTGTAACGTGGTGCTGCTGGCCAGCCCATCACTGAGCCTCTAAGATCAGCTACGAGACTGCAGTATCGCTTCTACGTACGTCAAACGTCTGAGCAGTAATTATGTGCTTATATAGTATCACCACCGTCTACAATAGACCACTAGAAGCGGCTCATGCCTGTATTGACGACGATAGGTACGATTTGGTGTAACGTGGTGCTGATGGCCAGCCCATCGCTGGACGATTAAGAGCAAGAGCAGCTACGAGACTGCAGTATCGCTTCTACATACGCCAAACGTCTGGGCAGTAATTATGTGCTTGTATAGTATCACCACCGACTATGATGGGCCACTAGAAGCGGCTCATGACCTTATTGACGACGATAGGTACGATTTGGTGTAACGTGGTGCTGCTGGCCAGCCCATCACTGGACCTCTCAGATCAGCTAGAGACTGCAGCATCGCTTCTACATACGCCAAACGTCTGGGCAGTAATTATGTGCGTGTATAGTATCGCCACCGAGTATAATAGACCACTAGAAGCGGCTCATGCGCATAGTGACGGCGATAGGTACGATTTGGTAGGATGTGGTGCTGCTGGCCAGCCCATCACTGGACCTCTCAGATCAGCTAGAGACTGCAGCATCGCTTCTACGCACGCCACACCTCTGAGCAATAATATAACAGAAATTTTAAAGTACGTCTGATTAGCCCTCTAGGGGCGAAATTATTACTAACCAACATGTGTGCTGTGTCGGTAGCATTGATAGTGCTCATATACTGCCTCCACAACTGTTTCTACGTGTGGGTGCTAATGTACTTGTATAGTATCACCACCGACTATGAATGACCACTAGAAGCGGCTCATGACCGTAGTGACGACGATAGGTACGATTTGGTAGGATGTGGTGCTGCTAGCCAGCCCATCGCTGGACGTTTAAGAGCAAGAGCAGCTGCGAGACTGCAGCATCGCTTCTACGCACGCCACACGTCTGAGCAGTAATTATGTGCTTGTATGGTATCACCACCGACTATGAATGACCACTAGAAGCGGCTCATGCCCTCAGTGACGACGATAGGTTCGATTTGGTAGGATGTGGTGCTGCTGGCTAGCCCACACTGGACCTATCAGATCAGCTACGAGACTGCAGCATCGCTTCTACGCACGCCACACGTCTGAGCAGTGCTAATGTACTTGTATAGTATCACCGCCGACTATAATGGGCCACTAGAAGCGGCTCATGACCGTAGTGACGACGATAGGTACGATTTGGTGTAACGAGGTGCGGCTGGCCAGCCCACACTCGACCTCTAATAGCAGCTACGACACTGCAGCATCTCTTCCACGGACGCCAAACGTCTGAGAGTGCTAATGTGCTTGTATATAGTATCACAACCGACTATAATGGGCCGCTAGAAGCGCCTCGTGCCCTTAGTGACGACGATAGGTTCGATTTGGTAGGATGTGGTGCTGCTGGCCAGCCTACACTCGACCTCTAAGAGCAGCTACGAGACTGTAGCATCGCTTCTACGTGCACAATCAGTCTGAACAGTGCCAATATGCATCTAATGTAAATATACTGAGTATAATGGGCCACTAGAAGCGACTCATTTATATATTGACGACGATTGATACGATGTTAATGTGGTTGAATGTGGTGCTGCTGGTCATCCCCTACTGGACCTCTACGAGTAGCTGAGACGTTTTAGCGTCACTTCCATGTAAACTGTCCGACTGAGCAGTGCTAATGTGCTTGCATAGTATCAGCACTGAGTCAAATTGGCCACTAGAAGAGGCTCATGCGCGTATTGACGACGGAAGATACAATTTGGTGTAATGAGGTGCTGCTGGCTTACCCAAACTTGACCTCTCAGAGCAGCTACGAGGCTGAATCTTTGTTCCTACCTACGCTATCCGTCTGAGCAGTGCTAATGTGCTTGTATAGTATTGCCACCTAGTATAATGGGCCGCTAGAAGTGGCTTATGCGTATATTGTTGACAATAAATACGATAGAGGAATGAGATTCTCCTGGCCTTCTTAAATTGGACATCTCTCAAAGCTACGACACTGTACCTATGTAGATTTGAAGAAACAGTTCGATAAACTGAATAGAGAGACAACAGTTGGAGGAACAAGTCAATAGCAAGGATGAGCTGAAAGTGAAATCGTTCTATCTCGGCATCTTTTTATCTTTGGCTAGCTACTTCTCTCTAGAGAGTATCATATCCCTGATCCCACTTCGTGTGGCAGAGAAGACAAGATCCCGGTCAAATGTGGCAGCGATGCCACATTTGTGTAGAGCTACAGAAATTTTCTGGTACACGAATCGCTAAAAGAATTCCTACCGCCGGTCCACCTCGGAATCTAAGACGAAAACGCCGCATCAGCTGGCCGCGAGAGTCAGGCGAGTAATTACGTAGGAATTGGTACGCTCAAACAAAAAGTCAAATGTAAAGCTTATTTCACGCCGGTTACGATTATATGGAGGTTGAAGGTTGTTAAGCAAGTATTTGTAATGATATTGTGACAAAAGGCGTTAAAATATCCTTATATCTAACCCTATTGTGAAAATGAAGAGGCCTCTCGGACACTTGTGTAGGACCTCACGTAGGAATAAGTACGTCAAATAGCTAGTTTTTTGTGGGACTACGATTAACTTCAAATAGCTCATTTTTTTTGGGACAGAGGGAGTACTCCTAGGAGGTTTCAGATAGATGTAATATAGATATAACGAATAGGAGTACATAGTATATTTTGGCCTAAACTAAGACATTATACCACACACATTATAAAATATTTGAGTAGAAACAAACCTAAATGAGCTTATAGACACTCACATTCTTCACTTGCCTCGGAATTTTTGTGTCAAGATTCAAGATGCATGCACAAGGCACTAAGTACAAGCTACAAGGGCACTACACTAACAAACGACAATGTAAGTAACTTTATCCCGCGTCTACACAATCGCAGAATGCGAGGAGAAACACTACCAGCTTCACATCTTTAACGCAGCCGATTTGCTCTGAACTCTGAATAGTCACATAGCAGCTGCATTTGCAGTCATTATCGTTCGTGAAGATCGACCGAATGTGGTTTGAAACAGCGGATAGAAAACATACCATATAATTCGGAATCGGATGCAACGTTCGTTGACATGGCAGGATTTCCGGCGCCTTTTCCATTGGCTCCGTTAGACGCGGTAAGTGAATGTTTTTGTTTAACCGTGTCATAATAATTAAATGCTCAAAAGACTCACCTATATTGTCTACAACACACACAACATAACACATAACGATATTAATTGCAGACGTGGGGATCATCAACCACCTTCGGTCCAAATCCGTTCGACACCCAGCCCTCTCTACTCCAATTCAACAATTCTCTCAAAGACACCAATGGCGATACGAATGACACCAACAACCACAACATTGATGATGATGATAACATTGACGTAGATGGTCTACACGATGCAGCCAATTTTATATTGGGGAATACATTACACTACACTCCTCATAATTTTCATTCGCCAATTGTGATACCCTATCCTACCTCTATTGGCGGTTGTTGTTATGACGACACAACAACAACAACAACTCACAATGCTACTACTAGCAATAATAAACGCAACAATACTAACACTATGAATATTGTACTACCAGTATGTGCCAAATGCAAACGACACTACAAAACACGAGACGTATGCCGTATCAAATTTGGACATACGGATGTTCCATGGACCAACACGTTTATTTGCATCACTTTGGATGAATCTTGTTTTACGAAAGAGGATAATAATGGAACAACGTATATTACTGGGAATGATACCAAGTTGCAGGCGGATGTACTACCCTCACCACAGTCACCAGCAGCGGCAGGATCACAACAACAACAACAGTTGGGCAATAATGAAAAGGCAACCCCAAAGTATATAGTCAACACATGCCTAGATAACACAGCACCAGTGTGTATGGCTTGCAAACAAAACAATCGAACCAAGGCGTATTGTCGAAAGAAGATGCGGCATAAGGAATTACCGTGGAATACATTGTTTGCCTTGTTGAAGTTGCAACGACAGCATGTTGTTGATACTTCTGGTGGTGGTGCTACAAGTAGTGGTGTAAGTAATGATAGAGATGGGGATGGTGCAATAGGTAAGAAAGGTTGAGCAAAACTCCCCCCCCCCCCCCCCTCTCTCTCTCTCAAAACTTGGCTTTGTGTAGGAAATAGCCCTTCCGAAATAGTCATTTCATCATTGCTCATATCTTTTGACATTTTGCTTTCTTGTTTTGCAAAGCGGAATTTTTGGATACATTTCAAGATTGTGATGGAGGAGAAAGTCAGGATGAAGAAGAAGCTATTAACAACAACACCAAGATGCCACCTCTGCCTACCATGGACCAATTGTTAGCAACAGAAAAAGGAGAAGCAGAAGTAGCAGCAAATAAAACATTCGATTTGGTAACTGTTCAAAAAGAAGAAGCAGAAGCAAACGCAAATAATCAAACATTAGAGGCGGAATTTGATATTAATTGCATTGCACCAAGTCGGACATTTCTATCTATCATTTCATCGACTGAGAATTCGATACGTTGGCTGACACGAGTTGCAAGTGAAGAAGAAGAAGAAGAAGATGATGATAGTGAAATGTCAAAGAAGTCGTCATCTCATCAGCAGCAACAATCACAAGAGATTGATTTCATGTCGAATCTTGATGACTCAATCACCACAAAGAAAAAGACAAGGAAGAATAATACTAAGAAGAAATCAAGCAAGAAGTCGAAACACACAATGAAAAAACCAAAATCAAATAAAAGATACAAGATCGACAATACTGCAACTCTGGCATTAGAAGCAATTGAATATGCAAAGCAGCAGGCAAAGAAAGAACAGGATGCAGCTGTATTAATGACACAGAGATTTACACGATTTGTACATCATCCACAGCTGCTACAGCAACAGCAACAACAACAACAACAGTTGCTGCTACAACAGCAGCAACAGCAGCAAGCAATGTACCAGCTGCAGCAAGACACTGCGGAAAAGCAACGTAAGGAGGCTAGTTATGAAAATGACCAGCCTTCGTATGATGATGAAAAGATGCCAGTAACAGATGACTTGGGAGTAATCAACAACGAGCCAGAGGATGAAGAGGACAAGATGTCGTCAATGTTAAATGGAGATGATATCTTGGACGAGGCTGCCAAACTTGCAGAATGGTTGTAGAGTACATCATTCACACACACACACTTGAATCGTAAATGTCTTTAATCTTAACATATAGTAGCAGTATGGTTGTAGAGTACATCATACAAGCACACTTGCCTTCAATCCTAACATATTCATTCCTTACTTTTACACATCCTGCAACACTCTTGCTACTTCTTTCATCATGCCACAAGAGAGGATGGAAACACTGGAGAAGTTACAACACTACTATGCAAGTAACTCACACTGTTTCTTTGCACTTCGTCGACGACGGAACAAATTCTTCATTTTGCCACCCTTGATCCTATCCTTGAAACTCTTCTTCTCTTTGTGATGTTGTGTTTCATTGAGGTAGGCTTCTTGTTCCGCAGCCAGTGCAGCAGCGGCAGCCAGCTTGGCCTCCTCTTCCGCCTGCAATTCGGCAATTAAGTCAACACCGTTGTACGGGAAGACATAGTCTGTGACTCTATCGGTAGTACTTTCAATGCTTTGTTTTAGACCACCACAAACGTTCATGAAACTCCACACTCCTCCATCATCATCATTGCCCTCGCGTTCTTCTTCAGTTTCCAGAGACTCCTCGGGTTCTTGGGACTCTTCTCGGGACTCTTCAACGTCAGTGATTGGCGTCATGACAGATTCTTCTTGCTGGTACTTGCGCCTCATAATCTTCTCCAAAACCATTTTCGACCAAGTCGATTCGTAGGTACCGCTTGTACCAACAGAAATCGTTTCTCCGAATGAAGGGTCAGAAACAGAATCAGTAGCAGTTCCTGAATCAGCAGCAGTTACTGAATCGGCAGCGCTTGTTGAATCCCCAGTAGTAACTGAATCAGCAAAAA
This sequence comes from Skeletonema tropicum, assembly GCA_037178625.1. Lineage (NCBI taxonomy): Eukaryota > Bacillariophyta > Thalassiosirophyceae > Thalassiosirales > Thalassiosiraceae > Skeletonema > Skeletonema tropicum. The sequence goes on along the minus strand of CM074141.1, from coordinate 744,327 downwards.
CCGAGTCTCCTGGTGGCGTAAATGGTTTCTCTTCAACGAATGATGTGACCCTATCTTTGGTTGGTTCGGGGAGGTCATCTTGAGGTTCGGGGAAGAGAATAGCCGTGGCATCATCGTTGACTTCATCGAATTTTGCATTGAGTTCTTCAAAAGTTTTGGAAATCGACATTGTTGCAATAGCGAGTGCTGCACCAGTCCTTTTGACAGTCTTTTCGGCCATCTCACTAATGAGTTCACCGCCGAGATCACTAACGACTGACATCATCTCTTCTTCGTCTTCTGGGACAGATATGACACCGTCAGAATTGACTTCAGGTAGCACCAGACCGTCAGTATTCACACCGGGCAAATCCTCGTTAACATTGGCAGGTAGTCCAAGCTCGTTCACATGACGAGATAACACGACCTCATCAGCAGCAGCAACGGGCTGTTCGTCAGCAGCGTCTTCAGAGTCAGAATAGTCATCTAGCACTAGCCCATCATTAATGACAGGCTGCTCGTCAACATCATCGGCTGTCTCTTCACTTTCGAAGTCCGGATACATATTGTTCAAAATGTCCCCATCCGATTCTTCAGAGGTGGAGGTGACATAGGAGACGAATTTCGATTCGAACTCGGTATGATCTGCAGCCCATTGCTCATCGTGGTTGACTTCGAAACTGGTGGGCACTGGCACTGCCTCCTCGCCCTCATTGATTTGTTTACTCATGACTGATGTGTTGTGGTGTTAATATTCTGTAATAATATTATGACTCGTATGATGAATATAGTTAGCTTTTGTGTGAGAGTGCTCAAAGCTTTGAAAACACTTCTTGCTGCACGATGAAGACTCTACTTGCTGCGATGTCCATTGACTATATTGTTTCACTATAATATAGTTTGCACTGGCCACACACACGAAAAGTATTGCTTTCGGTTGCGAAAACGGCTAGCTGTGTTGAGAAAGTTTTACCCGCATGACAGTGATAATGCCGTGGTGGTTCCCGATGACATAAGAAATACGTTCCTTTCTGCGCACCTCTCTTATACTCCATTTGTGTATGGGAGATCTTTAACGCGCATCTTGAGGTGGTTGCAAGCAACGCATTTTGTGAGAGGGAGGACTTGCAGGAATTTTGGTCTTGATGTTTCCGACTAGGAATTAGTACTAAAGTACAGTACATATTTTTGTACTAAGTCCCCCATTCAGATCATTAGATATTTGTGTCGCTTCTGACATTCGCAGAAATTCTGAGACACTGTCTCCGCTTACATACTTTGCCATGCCTCACCTCTGTACTTCTCACGATAAACTTGGAAAGATTCCGAGCTCCGAGCCGCTGTTCCAGACAGTCATACTTCGTGACCCACTTACCTCTAGCAAATATATTCGTATTGAGATCGAGCACCGGCAATAGCGGTGGACTCACCTCATCCATAACGAAGCCATGGTAGCGATGAAATTGACAAGCAAGAGTCGCAACCACTCTTCACGGAGGCAAAAGAAAAACAAGATTGTCCCTGATGAAGCGGAGATCACCAAGACATCGGAATCTCCTAAAACATCGGATGAGCTTGTTAGTGAAGTAGCTCAAGAGTCAACTCAAGATGCAGCGCAAGATGAAGCCCAAGATAAAACGCAAGATGTAACTCAAGATGAAGAGGCTATCACGGTGCACTCATCCAAGAGTCGCAGCCACCGTCATCGTAGGTCAAGGAAAAACAAGTTTTTCCTCGACGACTCAGGCATCAATGAAATATCAGATGAACTCCTTGGCAAGACATTCCATGATGTAGTGATCAACACGACAAAGTCATTCCAAGCCATAGCTTCGTTCCGAACCAGCGATTTTCAAGAAGCAGGTAAGGAAATGGGGGAAGACCTTGGTGAGATTGGAGGAGAGTTGATAGCCACGACAAAGTCATTCATTGATCAAGATCATTTTACCGTCGCAGATCATTTTACCGTCACATCTGATAAAGCTAGGAATGGCAAGAAGAAGAAGAAGAAAGATGATGTGCGCGAAGCAAGAGAAGATGAGGATGCAAGTTTGACAGACTCTGCAGAGAAGAGAGTTGGTGCTGATGATATCGCCGAGCCGAGCAGTCTCTGTACAGACGATGAAACTGGCACGCTTCTCTCTGCTGATCTTACTGGGTCCACTGGTGTTGATGATTCTACATGTGGAGGCGACATGACATTGACTGACGGCGAGACGACGTTGACAGCCCAATCAGAGTTGGATTATGGTGCTCTCATGGGAGATGATGGCAATCATTTCAAGTTTCTGTTTGGTACGTTTGCAAAATGTCTAAGTGATGCTAGCTGCTTCAACACCAACATGGTCGATGATGATGATGATGTTGAGTCTGATCTTGTCGAGAAGAAAGTTGACTGGAGAAAGAACTTGAAAGGAATTGACTGGAAACAGATTGCGCAAGAAGCTGAGCTTGAAGCCCTCAATGCAGCAGCGGAAGCAAGCACATGCTCAAAGAAGGAAAAGAAATGGAAGAAACTATTTCATCGTAAGCGAAAGCAGCAATGAATAAGTTCGATCTGATAGATAGGTATGGTTTTATCAGATAGGGTTAGAAAATTATATGTGAACAAGTTGAAGGCAGCCAAACTGGCAGCTACTTGAAGAAAAGGAATGGATAATAAAGAAACTAGATCAGCTTCTTTTCCATAGACTGTGTTTGAATTTTCACCTTAGAGGCAATTAATGTAGAAGCTCTTCTCTGATGGTCTTCCCTTGAGGAGCTGTCCGACGCCAAGAGACAGGAAGGTTCAGCTTTTGCGATTCTAGGTAGCGATAATGCATCATTTACCTAATTTACTAAGTGATATGATATGCGAAAACGTTGTACGGTCTCATTAATTTGCTGCTGCGAGACTCGAGAGTACTCTGGAAGTTTCACTTGATGAACTGAGAGCGAGAAGCAAGTGCGGATCAAGGTTACTAAAGTGACCGTCTAAAAGATTATGTTTAAGTAGTAGGAGTAAGACTACTTCTTTTATTGTACTGAGAAAAAGAGAGAGATCCCATTTCTTCCGGTACATACAGACCGTATATAAGTACCTCTAGCCGGTCAACTTGGATCTTGACTCTTTCACACACGCACGGTCCGTGTGAAGCATGTGATATAGGTACCTTCCAGTACTTTTCTTTCAGCAGCTGCTCGTACTCACCAAGTCACAGGCAGCTGGTGGAACAGCTTTCCTTGCAACTGCTTGCAACCTGAACCTTTTTACCAGGCTCCTTGTAAAGTATCGTTTTTCTCTAGCTTGCTTGTAGCTTGGTGCGCTACTTACATAGGAGTATGCATGTATCTTCGTCTTGGGCGTGCGTGCGTGGCGTGGCGTGGCTGCCAATGTCTCAAAGGACTCTTCAACTTCACGAACAGCCCGGAATCATTTTAGCGATATTAGCGAGCACTAAAGAACATTTGTTGAAGCTGACCCCCGTCCCCTAAAAATCTCTTCTACAGTCAAAATGTACCCCTCTTCTCTTTTTCTACAAGATATTACTACCTACCACTTTGACATTACCTCCCTCAATTCTAGCCTACCAAAACTTTTTCCAAGAGGGTTATAATTCAGGGATTCAAATCTTGGCAACTTCTGGCAACCACAAAAAATCCAAAAACAAATGACGAGGGAGGGCAAGCGCTGCCGGCACCATACATTTAGATTTAGCTCGCTCAACCAGTCTGACATTTTTCCAATAACTAACGAAACAAAACCAACAACCATGAAGCTTGCTGTTGCCTTCCTCGCTACCATCGGCGCTGCCGCCGCCTTCACCCCCGCCGCCAACACTGTTGCCCGCACCTCGGCCCTCAACATGGTCCAACAACTCGACATTAAAACCGGTCAATCCCAACTCGACACCGCCGTAGTTGACCGTTTCAACGCCCTTCCCTACCCCGATGACAAGGTCCTCGCCGAATACGTTTGGGTTGATGCCAAGGGAGAATGCCGTTCTAAGACACGTACTCTTCCTGTTGCCCGTACCGAAGCTGTTGATAAGCTCCCCCGTTGGAACTTCGATGGATCTTCTACTGACCAGGCTCCTGGTGATGACTCTGAGGTTATCTTGAGGCCATGCCGTATTTTCAAGGATCCCTTCCGCCCTCGTTCGGATGGATTGGATAACATTTTGGTTATGTGCGATACTTACACTCCTGCTGGAGAGGCTTTGCCTACCAACACTCGTGCTATTGGTGAGTAATGTACATGATGAGAGATGAATGAATTTTTGTGCACATGATATGATGTTGAAATGGCTTTTCACTTACATTCAAAATTTATATCGCGATGCTGCTGTTGCTACAACTACTTGTGCTCCTATTAATGCTACCTCTACCATCGCCACTATCACAATCAACACATCATAAACTTACAGCCGCCAAGGCCTTCGATGGACATGAAGACGAAGAAGTCTGGTTCGGACTTGAGCAAGAATTCACCCTCTTCAACCTCGACCAACGCACTCCCCTCGGCTGGCCCAAGAACGGTGTCCCCAACCGCCCCCAGGGACCCTACTACTGCTCCGCCGGTCCCGAGAACAGCTTCGGACGTGCCGTCACCGACGCCATGTACCGCTGCTGCCTCTACGCCGGAATTGAAATCAGTGGAACCAACGGTGAGGTCATGCCCGGACAACAGGAATACCAGGTTGGACCCTGCGTTGGAATTGATGCCGGTGATCAGCTTTTCATGAGTCGTTACATCCTCCAGCGCGTGTGCGAAGAGTTCCAGGTTTACTGCACTCTTCACCCCAAGCCCATTGTTGAGGGAGACTGGAACGGTGCCGGTATGCACACCAATGTTTCTACCAAAGCTATGCGTGAGGCTGGTGGAATTGAAATTATTAAGAATGCTATTTACAAGTTGGGTGCCAAGCACCAAGAGCACATTGCCGTTTACGGAGAGGGCAATGAGCTTCGTTTGACTGGAAAGTTCGAGACTGCTAGCATTGACAATTTCTCTTATGGAGTTGCTAACCGTGGTGCCAGTGTGCGTATCGGACGTGATACCGAAGCTGAGGGATGTGGTTACTTCGAGGACAGAAGGCCCAGTTCCAATGCTGATCCTTACCTTGTTACTGGAAAGATCATGGCTACCATTATGGAGGATGTCGAGGTTCCTGAGATTGCTCCTCTTGATCGTGAAGAGGCCTAAGCAAAAAAAGAAACAAGAATATTGCACCTCTGATTTTTTTTGAAGGATTTTGTCTGTGACCCACGTCTCACACATACTGAGGAGACTAGCTAGAGACAGAGAAGATGAAAGAGGAGACAGAACACCAGCTAAGAGGAAAATGAGAGTCTCGTTCAGTTCTGCGCTCTTTGGGTTTTTGATTTATATACCTTAATAAACATGAACAGAATTTGATTTTTTATTGACTAGCTGTATCTTATGAACTATGAACATTGATTTGCGTTGTGAGATGTCGGTTCTTGAGATTTACCTTGCACTTGCTGATTCTCTTGAATACAATAGAGGATACTTATTTGATTGAGTTTCTGTACTGTGCATGTAGACAGCTGACCCGAACATAGGCTCACTTCTCCATCTCATCACATGAAATTCTATCACGCGCTCTCTGTCAGTTAAGTGCAAGAGAGAGGATAAGACAAACTTCGTACTTACAACTCTATCGCATTCACACGCAAGTATGGAGTGAGAGGAGTCTCCAAAAAGAAGTTGGCAAATGGCAATCATGCAGCGCCGGCCGTCTGCCGTACCCTCGACTAATTCTTTAACGCTATGTACCAGAGGACAAAATTTGACAAAATTTTGAATTTTGTCAAGTACCCAGCAAAACTTCGCTTGTAGTAGCCCGATTTTAATGATTCAAGAGCAGTATTATTCTCAGCAGGGTAGTAGTGAATAGTCTGCCCAATATTATGCTGTGATTCCATTGCCAGCAGCCGCTATAAAGGATATTGCTGTCTCACGGTGTGTCGACAATTTCACTAGTAAAAAACCATGGGCTACCTATGGTTGGTATATACGTAGGAAACTTGTAAAAGCACTACATATGCGTGAAGATACTCGGAAACTACATGAAATTTGTAGTTCAATGGTGTTTTGACCTCGGGTTATAGCCTTTTGCATCAATGAACACTATCACAACAAAGTTTGCTACTCTTAGTTCCCTAGTAAATATGCAGATATGCCAATTTTGGTGAGGTAGGAAACTGATTAGGCTGAGGCCAATATTGTGAGTATAAACTATAAATTAATTACTCTCTGACAAAAGAAGACATGCTGAATCGATTGCAAAAGAGAGCGGTCGTTCAAATTGCTCCGATAACATGCTAAACGCTCTTGCCAATATAGTGATTTTTTGGACGCCATGATTACTAGCACTTTTGTTAGTAAAATTTTTTTTGGCTCCCGCCACTCTCTGGTACATAGCGTTAAAACACGCTGTAGTCCTCGGTAGATACGCTCTTCGAATTTTTCACCACGCTATATTTTTTGCGCCACGATATTATTTTTGGAGGGAAGCTTGCGAGCGTATAACCTCTGAGAGCTCGTGCAGATTTTCAACCCGCCCAGGCCGAACAGGGTTGAAATATCACCCTTTCGACATCAATGATTCACTTTTGGCCGGCAATGACCATGTCGAACCACCGGAACACCTTCTCACCCCTCTCCCTATTGATTACCAACACCCAGCACCACCGAACCCCCTATTATGAGCGGGGAGACAGAAATCAACGGGCTTTTATTCGTCTCCATCGGCGGATGAAAAGTCGAAGGGAAGAGCAAAAGATGTTACCTATCACACCACTAGTCAAACTTGACCTGTCACAACACTAATGGCAATGAATCGGAGCGGCATCAGGCATCTTCACCGAGAGTGATGCCAGAAGACTATCCAACCACAGCGACGAAACCGAATCGTGAATGCAATGAAAATATGCTACAGAGGAAACGAAGTGAACACCCGTCCGACACTCTCAATCAATCAAGACAGAAAGAGAAGCCGAACAAACAACAAACGATTGCATCGACTTACAATCAAGATACCCAAAATATAGAAATAGGAGGAGGATCGAGATCGAGGAAAGGATGTATGAACATTGTTCCAAATAAGAAGTCTGATCATCGGGTACATCCTGTTACATTCAGGGAAGGCGAGGACGAGGTTGAGAGAGGAGAGATTCATCTCCGATGCTATTTGAAGGCATGATCAATCTGTGTTTGATACAGCGCACAACGTTTTCGGTCACCGCGATATAGAACTTGTAAAGGTCAGAGAAGTAGAAGGTTTCTTGACGAACTACTTTGAGGATCGTAGTCGCGCCTCCTTGTAAAAGATACTAATGTTAATGAAATGTATACTAATCCATTTCTACATTATTTCAATGGAATCCCTTTCACCCTGCATCGCTACCATTCAACTTCTCCTTCGACGACTCTCCAGATAATTATTTGAGCAGCAATTGCTTTCTTCTTTTCGCACTCCATTCTTGTCGTACAACTTTTCCTCGCTCTTCACAGCTGCCTGTCTTGTCTCCATTAGCTGAAGTTTTGCCGCCATCTCCTGTGGAATGTATGGTACTTCTAGTTCATTCAGCAAATGTGATTCTTTAATAAAGATTTGATGTTGCCAACGAAAACGAAACCCAGCGTCTTCCTTTCTCCTCATGCACATCGACCTCGTTCGACTGTACGTAAATCCATCGCTCAACCCGCCCGTACCATGTGGAAGGCACTCAATTGCTGTGCGCCAAACTCCTCTCGAGAAACGAACTCAATGGAAGTCAAAAGCGATGTTGGATCGGCGGCGTCGAAATTTCGCTCATTTTCGTCTTCTATTGACTCCATTCCGACCGAAGAAATAGCCGTTGTCGTGGATCCACCATGGCCAGGACATGGCAGAGAGCTAGGGGGGCCTTTGGGCGATGCGTCGGCATCGATACTGGGAGGCATTGGTCCTCAATGCGCTCAATTCGACTGCATATGAGGGTGATTCGGCATATTTTCAACCCTGTTCGGCCTGGGCGGGTTGAAAATCTGCACGAGCTCTCAGAGGTTATAGATTCCCGAACATTCTCCCGCCAAAACCAAATCGCGGACTTTTCTATAAAAAAATATTTTTCGCACCCAATCGAGGGAATCTATAAACCGAGGACTACAGCGTGCGTTAAAAGGTCGGCGACCACAGCCAAACACGCTGGGTTCATAAGTAATCTGTGACTCTTGGATTTTCTCATGATGCGAAATTTCACACATTTGTACAGAAAAATCACAGAAAGACCCTTCTCGTCTTTCCGTCAAGTCCCTCTTTCTCACTCCACATAGGACCTCCCTATCATTGGATCTTTTTGATTCGTTTGAAATAAAGTCGTGTGGCGTGGCGGGGCTCACACGCCCTCCAAGCATTGCTGTACACGAGCTTGGAAGTAACCGCCGCCTCTCACAATCACTAACTGCTACCTCTAAACATTACACTCTAAATATCCATCATGGCTGACGAAGAAGATATCGCTGCCCTTGTCATTGACAACGGGTCTGGAATGTGCAAAGGTTAGTTATCGTTTGCCCTTGCTTGTCGTCATTTTTTTACCTTTCATGTGTAGGGCGGCAAGAGAGAGCGTCATTGTTGATGAGAAGTCGTGGGCTGGTGCAACGACCGGAAGAGAGTGGAAGGCAAAAAATACAATTACTGGATTGGTGTGCACTCCACCCCACCCCCATATTATTGGATGGTGTAAATTACTCAATCATTGGCAGGCGAATTTTTGGTGACCTCTGGAAAGGCTGCAGCAGCGCCGGTAAAAATTCAACAAATAAATAAAATGACTTTCCACGTCAAATTGCCACCCACCACACGCCTCCTACCAAAATGCACACCGCCTTGAGAACAATGAACTACAATAATTGATCAAGGGGAGACAAGGCCGTGGAAAAATGCCGCCCAGCCAAATGCAGATTATTTTGACTGTACAAAAAATATGTCCGTTATTAAATGAATAAATCTTTGTGCTCACCACCTCTCTTTTTTCATCACTTCCTTTTCACAACTCAACAGCTGGATTCGCTGGAGATGATGCTCCTCGATCTGTCTTCCCCTCTCTTATCGGACGTGCCCGTCAACCTGGTATCATGGTGCGTCGATTATTAATATTTTGGAAGGAAAAAACGTGTTTAATTGGGTGATCGTCTTGTATTATTGCACAACATTTTATCTAACCTAACACTTCTAACCCCTCCACCCCACTAATCCAGGTCGGCATGGAACAAAGAGACGCCTACGTCGGAGACGAAGCCCAAGCCAAACGTGGAATCCTCACCCTCAAATACCCCATCGAACACGGAATCGTCACCAACTGGGATGACATGGAAAAAATCTGGCACCACACCTTTTACAATGAACTCCGCGTCGCCCCCGAGTCCCACCCCGTCCTCCTCACCGAAGCTCCTCAGAACCCCAAGGCCAACAGGGAGCGCATGACGCAAATCATGTTTGAGCATTTCAATGTGCCCGCCATGTACGTCAACATTCAGGCTGTGCTTTCTCTGTATGCCTCCGGACGTACCACCGGATGCGTCTTGGATAGTGGAGATGGTGTCACCCACACCGTCCCCATTTACGAGGGATACGCCCTCCCCCACGCCGTGGTCCGTCTTGACCTCGCCGGACGTGATCTCACCGACTACCTCATGAAGATCCTCACAGAGCGTGGATACTCCCTCACCACCACGGCCGAACGTGAAATCGTCCGTGACATTAAGGAATCCCTCTGCTTCGTCGCTGTTGACTTTGACGAAGAGATGAAGAAGGCTGCGGAATCATCTGCCCTTGAAAAATCCTTTGAATTGCCCGATGGAAACATCATTGTGATTGGAAACGAACGCTTCCGTTGTCCCGAGGTGTTGTTCCAGCCCAACCTTACCGGATTGGAGATGGATGGTATTGCCGATTCGACCTTCCAAACAATCATGAAGTGTGATGTTGATATCCGTAAGGATCTTTATGCCAACATTGTTCTTTCGGGAGGTACCACCATGTTCCCTGGAATCAGTGACCGTATGATGAAGGAGATTATCGCCTTGGCTCCTGCTTCAGTTAAGGTGAAGATTGTGGCTCCACCAGAGCGTAAGTACTCTGTGTGGATTGGAGGATCTATTTTGGCGTCTCTTTCTACCTTCCAAAGTATGTGGATCTCGAAGGAGGAGTATGATGAATCTGGACCAAGCATTGTTCACAGGAAGTGCTTCTAAGTTATGGGAAGTGTTGTTGTAGAGAAGAAGAAGAATGAGAACAAGTATTGGTTTTAGGTGGTTGTAAACAATAAATTGAACGCATGGATTGTTCGCTTCAAATGTATGGCAAAAATATGAAGTCATTGTTGATGTTGAGAGAGAGAACGTGAAATGCAGTTATATTAAATCATGCTGGTAGAGGATGTGTTGGTAACATTTAACTTTCTACAGACTTTGATGTGTTTGAATAGTGAGAGGTCTGTTTCTTTTGTAATTGCGTTGATTGTCTTACCGCAGCGTGCTTTCTCTCTCTCTGAGAGAGAGGTGATCCAATCCAGGCAATGCTTTGATGAAATCAATCATGCTCGACTTGTTCTTGAAGTTGTCCATGCTGCAGGCAATGGTCTTAGATATTTAATCCGCACGTCGGAGAATCCACTTTAACGGTGGAATCACTACATGATCTGGCCGCCAACAAAACGTACCTCCACCTTTTCTCATCCTCTTCATTTCCGTCCGGTGACGACCACAACTTTAGCACCCGCAACGGCTAGCAATAGTTGGTATCACGCCGGCAAAATACTAGCATCTCTATTCATTCGAGTAGTTCACTCTCGTATAGATAGTTTCGAGTATAAGCGAGGATTGAAGTATTCTTTGGCATCACTGCTTTTTAGTCGGTCATACCAACTTTTAAAACGCTCAGAGCATTTTGCAAAAATAGTTTGTTGATAAGTATTGTCCAGCTTGACAGCAACATTCTCGACACAATTAACACACCCACTACCATCCAAACAATAGACAACAATTATTTGACGGATAGACTTGAAGAATAATATTATGAGGTGGGCAGACACAGACTCGGACGATTCGGATGACGAATTTCAAACACATCCCTCTCGCTCGGGGAGCGCCATGGGCAATCTTATCGTGAATCCACAGGTGAGAAGAGAAGTCAGAGCATTCGTTATCATGTTTTGTAATATAACTGTAATTCAATTGTATATATAGTGCGTTCCCTTGTCAAAACTCATCATTTTGCATGCATATGCTTCATCATCCAAAAGGCGGAAACCGAACAACCAGAAGAAGAACAAGATGAAGCCTCCGTCGCCTCCAGCAGTAGCTCTGAAGAAGAGGAAGATGAGGAACTAGAAGAAGAGCGTCAAAAGCGGTTGGAGGAGGCACGTAAGGCGCAGAAGGCGGCACAGGAGGAGGAAGAGAAGAAGAAGAAGGAGTTGTAAGTGTCTTGTTGTTGACTGGAGAGATTTGACAATATTGATTGAATTGATTCGTTGCTCCTTCATTTTCTGACACTCGTTTGCCTCTTCTTCCAATCCAATATTTGGTTGTGTATTTGACATGAATGTACCCAACAGGGAGCTCCAAAAGGCAGCAATGTCCAAGAAAGATCGCAAAAAGAAAGAATTGGATGATCTAGATGATCTGTTGGGAGAATTTGGCATTGATACAACGGCCGAAACAACTACCAACGAGGAAGAGAAAAAGGGTGACGAAGATACCGATAACGCTGCTACTGCAACCACCGCTGGTTCCTCTAAATCCAAAAAGAAGAAGAAGAAAAAGAAGAAGGGTGGTGCCAATAAATCCAATAACAACGCTGCTTCTGGAGATGGTGATGATTGGGTACAAGTCGATGCCCCTGCTGCTACTACTGCAGAAGGTGAAAAGGCTGCTAACGCTGCCCCAGTAGACGTTGCCGCTGTTCTAAAAGCTAAAGCAACAAAGAAAACAAAGTCTGCTGCGGAGATTGCGGCAAGTACAGCTGCGAAAGAGGCAAAGGCCAAGGCTGCAAAGCAAGGTGAGTGCTATATACTCGAACTTGAGTGGATGGTATCTTTCTTTTTTGCATTTGAGTATATTGTATTGGCAGATGCTGACGTTTTGTTTTGCTTTGTTTCTTCATCCTCTCACACACAGCTGAAGCGGACAAGAAGAAAAAGAAGAAGGAACAAAAGAAGAATCGAGGTCCAAGGACTTTCTAGAGTAAGAGAGAACGATGATTTTGTTCTGTAAAATGACTTCTATGGGGATGGGAATAGAGTTATGACTATGTCGGCAACATTACTAAATATAAGCTGCTGTCGTAATTCTAACCAGTACATGTGTGACTTCGAATATCGACAGTAATTTGTGTGTCCTTTGTCTTTTAGATAGCCCTAGATAGAGCTCTCTCTTACAACTCCAAATAAGATCTTGTAGATGACCTGATGAGGGCCAATTTCTGATACGAGCCAAGGCACAAGTCTATCATGATGTGTAACGCCTTCAATAATAGTTGAGCTTGATGCTGTTGAACCATTCTATTCTGGTACGATTGCATAGAAGCATATTACCACAGCCCATACGGATTGATCAATTAGAAACGACCTCGTAGATGACCTGGTGAGGACCAATAAATTGATCGAGAGCCGCCAGCACCCAATCATCGTTCTGTCGTGTGTAGCCGTCATTTTGAGTTGAGCTTGGTACTACCAATGACTCATTCTCTTCAGCAAGAAAGCATGAAGCGTATCAGCGGAATCCATGTGAATTGCTCGAGAAGAAGCGACGCTAAGACCTCATAGATGACTTTTTAATAGGTGACTATCTACTTACATACATGGGAACGACACAATCAAGGTGAGTACATGTCAGGTTTTCTTCAGCTTCAGCTGGAGCTTTCACTAGTGCCAAGTATAAAACGTGAATTTTGGCAACTCAAGAAAAGGGAGGACATTATTCATAACAACATCTTCTGGCAAAACACGCTGGAGGGTAGGCACAACATCCTCGTCCAATAGGCGGCGATGACGTAATTTGTAGAGAGTAATTTCGCCACGAACTGATCTAATCCACGATCGTATCACCTGAGTCTTTCTTCCCTCATCAAAATCCTCAATATCCTCATAATCGTAGTTGCCAACATCTGCATCAGGAAGAATCTCATCGATTCGATCAATTACTGTTTTCATATCATTTCTCCATTCCTCCAATTGTAAAGCGGCGACAGTTTCACGGATGAATTCTCCTTCAACAAGATCTACGTGCACCAAAGAAAAACACATTGTGAATACATCATCGTGAGGAATCACAACTTTAAATGGGATGGTGATTCGTTCAAGAGAGATGCACTTAGCGAATGCCCCCTCCATAATTCTTTGTAACCAGCTACTAAATTTCACGTCCGTCAGAGCTTCACAGCAACAGAATGCCTTATCCTTAACGATCATGGCGGACGGCAGGTTGATGCTCTTCAAAGATTTGCAGTATTTGAAAGCCACCATTCCAATTATTTCCAGCTTGACACATTCCACATCACTCAGGGCTTCACACTCAGCGAATGCCTCATACTCAACAATTTTGACGCCGGGCATGACTACTCGCTTCAAGCGTGGGCAGCGATAGAATGCACATTTTTCAATCTGTACAACTTTATCATGACAGATAACTTCGACGATGTTACGATGCTTATAGAATGCCCGCGCACGAACGACTTCGACGGAGATGAAGATATGAGTTGCACCGAGAGGAATAACTTCACCCTCCTCGCCCGTGTAAGTGTACCATACAATACCATCGCCTTCCGCCGCCATGGTGAATGAAACAGCAGCACGATAACAAGCTTCACAATACTGAGAGTCCGTGGAACCCTTGTCCTTGTACCAGTTAGAGTCCTTCCTATGGATAAGGACATCTATTTTTCTTGACACTTGACAGCTTACTACAGAATGCCGCTGCGCGTCCGTCAACAGACGTGGCTGAGCCAATCCCAATCTCAATTCCCATCCAATCCCTTGACTTGTCCCTTCAAATTTTGATGTACAGTTCTCGTTCGTTGCATCTTACTTGAACTTACGTACTTATCGTGCAAGAGACTGGTGTGCATGCAGCCCCGTCTGATCTTCCTACTCTTCATCGCCGTCACTATTATTTTCTCCCTCTCCTATCATTCAAACGTGTATGGTGGCAACACAAGGAAAGGGAGGACATTATTCATAACAATATCTTGGGGCAAAACACAATGGAGAGTAGGCACAACATCCTCGTCCAATAGGCGGCGATGACGTAATTTGTAGAGAGTAATTTTGGAAATAACTGATCTAATCCACAATCGTATCACCACGGCCTTTCTTCCCACATCATCATCATCCTCAGCATAATCATCATGGTAGCCAGGATTTGCAGTGGGGAGAATCTGATTGATTCGATCAATTACTGTTTTCATATCATTTCTCCATTTCTCCAAATGCAAAGCGGCGATGGTCTCATGAAGCTCCCCCTCAACGAGATCAACCTGCTTCAAATTTTCACACCCTATGAATGTATTGTCATGAGGAATCATGTCGTCTTTGAGTGGGATGGTGATCCGTTCAAGAGAGTTGCAGCGACAGCATGCCATCACGTCAATTCTTTCCAACTTGCTACCAAATTTCAAGTCCGTTAGGGCGGTGCAATCACCGAATGCATCCTCCACAATGATCCTCGCGGATGGCAGGTTGATGCTCCTCAAAGAAGCGCAGTAACCGAATGCATTTTCTCCAACAGTTACCAGCTTGCCACATTCCACATCCGTCAGAGCTCTACACTCACAGAATGCCCACGTCTTGACAATTTTGACGCCTGGCATGATTACTCGTCTCAAGCGAGGGCAGCGATAAAATGCATATTCTTCAATCTTTTCGACATCCTCATGACAGATGACTTCGACGATATTTTCATGTTGTAAGAATGCTGCACTCAGAATAACTCTGACGGAGATGAAGATATGAGTTGCATGAAGAGGAATAACTTCACCCTCCTCGCCGGTGTAAGTGAACCGTACAATATTGTCGCCGTCGGCCGCCATGATGAAACAGCAGTAGCAGCGGCGAGTTAAGTTTTGAAATAAGAGAGTCCTTCGTTTTCTATTTTCTATGATGTGGGGCTTAGGGTTCTCTATTACAAAACTGCTTTTGCTTTCTGTGTTCCATTCGCGCGGGCTTTCTCTACTACTTATTCCCTGCAGCTTCCCATTTCCCCTTTGTTGGCTAAGTAGTAGGTACTCCTACATCTCTAAGTAGGAATAGATACTTGAGTCTTGAGTACTTGCTTTCCTTGTGTGCGTGCATTCCTTGTTTTTGTCACATGAGACAGTGTGGAGACCCGAATAAATATCAGTTTGAGAAAGCACACCGTGGTCAATAAAGGCCTACAAAGGCCTTACAAATGCCAGGATCTGGTCTGTCATGGTCCGTAGTGTAGCCTGTAAGCTAGCTCACTTGTCTTCTTCTCCTTCTTTGTCCTCTCCATGTCGTGCCCTCTAGTAGCACGCGTGTAGATATCCGTAGGTTATGTCTGCCAGGATCTGGTCTGTCATGGTCCGTAGTGTAGCCTGTAAGCTAGCTCAATTGTCTTCTTCTCCTTCTGTTGTCCTCTCCATGTCGTGCCCTCTAGTAGCACGCGTGTAGATATCCGAAGGTTATGTCGCCTTAACGCCTTAGCGTTGAGAGGAAGACCCTTGCAATCCCACTAGCATTACGGGGGGGAGACGGTGGTGACATCAGCCGTAGCCTCGTAGCGACCACGATAGACATCATCAACTCGGCGGTGGTGCAACCAATTATTATTATTGGTCAGCAACGAGCGTTTTCTATTGGAATAGTAGAAGACGATAACAGCTATCAACAATAGGCTGTCGGGCAGGTAATTTGTCCTCTCCATGTCGTGCCCTCTAGTAGCACGCGTGTAGATATCCGTAACAAAGGCCACATCCTCGATTATCGCGCATTCACATTCATTTAAAGAAGTTGCCCGCCGTACTACTTCCCCATTCACATACTTTCCCGCCCACAAATCCGGGCACAAGAATCCCGGACACTAGCTGATAACTCTGCCGGTAATTGCCCGTCCATAATTGCCCGCAACCACGAGCGAAACCTCCCGCGGCAACATTTATGGACCTGCGCATTCGACCACTATTCACAAGAAGGTATTGCTCTCTCATGATAAAATAATATATAGCAGAATTAGGCAGTATTGCTCCTCTCTACGGTACTTACCATTTGCAGACCATTTGCAAGCATGAAAACTGAAGACGGCAGCACACAAAGGCAAGCAGTAGCCGAAGAAGAAATCGCTTTTTCAAAGATCAATGATCTTCCAATCCCTGACACATGTCGCCAGTTTCCTCCCACTGCCTACCCGAGCATTATATGCACTATCCCTTGCCGCTGCCCACTGCAGTGACGAAGACATGTCCAACGCATTCAGCCGGAAGATAATCGCTTCTGAAGAAGGATGTGAGACAACACTTGATTTTGGAAGTATGGAGAAGGATCAGGCGGTAAAACTTAAGGATGAGGACATCAACGCCATTTTGCGGTGTATCGATGCTGTCAACAAGGTCAAAATCTTGCGATTGACCAACTGTATCAACATTAGTGGTGTTGGATTGGAATCACTTCGTGGTTCCGAAATAATTGAGAAAATTGATTTAACGTTAGTGGGCGATCATGAGGTTCAGCGCTTGCATCCCAAGCCGCCCATCTCGCTAGAGCATGTAGTACCTATTCTTGATTCAATAATTGCTAGTAGGGGGAGTTCACTGAAGCACTTGCAGTTCCCCCAACATTGGCGTAAGGATAGTTCGTATGACGATTCAGACCCTTTCAAGCAGTTTCTGGATCGGTTCAATGAATCTCTGGGCCAGAATAGCAATGGATGGAATCGCTGTGTCAAGTGCAATTCGATGGAGGACGAACCTCAAGTTGAAATGTATGATAATGACTCTCAGGACTACGGTGTTCAGTATCGTACATGCTCTGTCTGCTCAAAGCATCGTTGCGAACGCTGCTGTGGTCCTCGTTACATGTATTTCTGTGCCAAATGCGAGAGGGCGTACTGTTCCGATTGCTCTGAGTCTGAGCAGTATGTTTGCGAAGGTGTGACAGAGCGTACTGTGTTCAATGCAGAACTGACGTAGAGTGCTCTGATCCGGAGTGCGACGTAGAACTTTGTGGTCACTGTCGATGCACTTTTTTGAGATGCCAGAAACCTTATTGCCACGACTGTATCGCTGATATTCCAAGCACCAGTTACGGCATATGCAATAGTGGTCACTGCTATGAGTGCTACAATGCCGTTGCCGATGAGCAAGTATCCTATGACATACAGAATAATGACGAAGATCTCTCGGCGGTGGCAAGTCAAGAGACGACGACTCAGCCTGATGATACTGCTGGGATGCAACAGCCACAAATGATGGACGGAGCAATGGCTAGCGGGAGCGTGTTAGAGTATTTTTCAACTAACACAAGCGCTACTACTCTGCAGCCGAATCCATCTAACACAAGCGCCGTGAGTAGTTCTTCGAATAGTTCTTCGACTGTTGCATCGGCTGTACCCCATGCACAAGCCAATAGTGAGGCAGCTACGTCATCATCATCATCGCAGCAAACGCGACGATCAAAACGAAAAATGAGCCAACAAGGAGGAAAGGAAAGCAAGGATACAGATGAGTAGAGTATACAACATAATACGTATATGTCAAGTACAGGTTTTGTACTATTCGGACTACCTCAATTCTAATCTCAGTCTAGATACAGATCTCAGTCTCTAGATACAGTTTTCGATCCAAGTCGTCTCAGCAAGTGCTTGAATCGTATTTCAGACGTTTTCAGATGGACATGTGATTTTTTCATATATACTACAAACTCTGGGGAGTGGTGAAGAGCCTATATAGTAGTTTATGGCTCTTCATTTGCCTTTCTTAGGTCAGTGAAGATTGCAGATACGATATTACAGGCCTTTCCTACTTGGAGCGAAATAGAAATAGCTCTGCTCCAGGCGAGTGTCATTCAAAGGCTTCTAAAAGTAGTTAGAGGAACAGTTACATTATTGTTCAAAGATTGATAATGCTCATAGTTTCAACTTCTTGGTTGGAAATGTTTCCGAAGTAAAACGAAAAGTTGTCTCCCCTATCCCAGAGAGCATCACATTTTAGAGCCAAATCCTCACGCATGTACTGATGTGCAACTTCATCCATGTCGACCATTAAACACAATACTTTCCTTATCGATGGAAGCAATCTTCTCGAATGAATAATCTTGATCGTCGAGAGTGTTTGCAACTATCTCCACTATTGTTCGCCTTCCCACTCCCATTGAATCTCAAATCCTGCAGAAATGTTGTGTGGATTGTCGACATTATATACTAATAAGTCAGCACATTTTAACTTCTTTCCATATGAAAGCTTACTTAGCTTCTGCTCTTTCCGGTGGTATCTCTAAATCCCTCTGGAGAAGCCTGCGTTTTGCACGTCAAAATGGACTCAAAAGTTGTCTGTCCGATTTTTTGTGAGATTTGCGTTATACGATACTGCAAATTTGGCGGTAAAGAGAATGAAACCGACATAAGAATGTAAGAATGTGAACCTGTACCACGGACAGGACGTGTACCGGTCTGAAACTTTCTGCAATTGAGTTTTGTTCTTGAGGGCCCACCAGACGTACTTTAAAATTTCTGTTACATATACATCTTATCAGTGCCATACATTGCACAAGCATTCTTGTTCTTCGCCATACGTAAGTACAATCAAAACGATTCCTCCGATGATCCGACCCACCTCTACCCTATGACATGCTCTCTCCTTTTGGGAGTTGCGTCATGGCAATCAATGTAGTACCTATGGCTGTCCAGCAAAGATCCTCGTAAGTAGATTCGGGCAAGTACATCCAGCGGTCTTTCTTGGCAAGAGACTGTGCTCTCCACATGTGGTGAAATTTCACAAAATCGAGCAATTCGAATATGTGTGGGTGGGTGTTAGAATTGATATCTTCGCAGCCATGTTTAGATGCCATGATGTCAACGAAGCGATTTGTTTTCATTGCGAGAAGAATATAAGATGCGTAAGTATGTTGCTGTGTCCCATATCGTTCAATGCAATTGATGATCGAATTGCCGAACGCACGGCAAGCAAGGTTGACTCGCATGCGGCTTTTGGGATTCTTGATGAATACTTCTAACGAAAGCTTTTGGTATATGTATCATCACTCCGCCCCGACTTCCTTTAGAATCGGGGCATGCCTTCCATGCATCGTGGCCCATCTTCAATTGAACAGGCTTTCCATTCAAATGTAGATTATGTTGAGACTTGTGATTTGAACTAGCTTCGGCCGAATTTGCCTGCTTCTTCACACCATGCGGCCAATCTGCGGTCGGATAGATGAGGATGTCATCAAGTATTGGATGCTCGTATGCCACCTTCATATTCCATGGTAGATGAAAATATGAGTACTTTTTAGGAGGAGTGACATGTGTCTCGTACTCATTACTGTATCCATCATCAACCAATTCAATCACGGGAGGATCAAACTCTTCTTCTGCGGGAACTATTCGATATACCGGTGACATTGCCTCGTAATATTCCAACCACCAATATATCCACATGCCGTCGGAAAGTGACGGTGCTACCTTCTTAGTGTTTTGGTAAGAAGCTGCTTCATGCCCCCTCCATCTCTATTCCCCGTCGCCCCATCAAACCCATTCGCATTGACTACAAAACCAAACACTGCTAATGCTGATGTGATCTGCAGCACATGGGAACGGATCCATCGAGAAGTCAAACCGCCGAGGCAATATCTAGCAACCATGAATCGGGATGGGCCACCAGATTTTGACCAATCCTGGCACAT
The DNA here is from genome assembly GCA_037178625.1 of Skeletonema tropicum. NCBI lineage: Eukaryota > Bacillariophyta > Thalassiosirophyceae > Thalassiosirales > Thalassiosiraceae > Skeletonema > Skeletonema tropicum. Next base: position 724,446 of record CM074141.1, on the reverse strand, counting down.
GAATACCATGTAATGCTTCCCAAGGGAAATATCATTGCCATCTTCCATGTCCATATCCTCTTGACCATTGTCGCCGTCAACTGCGGGTGAAGGATTGGAATCATCTTGTGTGTCGGCAAGAGCAGGATCAGAATCAGTGGTAGAGTCTGCAGCATCGGCAGTTCTCCGCTTGAACTCACTTCGGATTACGTCGATATCAAGGGCGTCCTCAGAATAGCCAACCAGCCTCTTCGTGTGTGGACAATACCCAAGGTGATCTCTTATGGTGTGGGAATCCCATGCAAGATTGAGATAGCGTGACCAATGGAGTTCCGGGATGTTTAGCTCGTCGTAGATGGTAGCCATTTGAATGATTGTTTCCATCATCAACCCATCAGGTGAGGTAGAATCCGCATTCGAGTAACGGGGCATAGAGTTCTGATTGTAGGGAGGTTTAATGCCTTCTGGAAGAAATCATACGAGGATGCAGAACATTTATCACGAAGCATGACAGCAAATTGTATCAGCAATGGGCTATAGGTATGTCCTTTTGCATTTCCATACTGTTTGATTCTCTTGTTCACAACGATGCACTCTTGGAAGAGGAAATGAAATACGTCGTCGTCTGTGATAATTTCCTTCTCCAGCAACTCATCGTAACACCGTTGCAACTCTTCTTCCGCGAAGAGCACTTCTGTATTGACGTTGGAAATGAATACTGGTCCTTCATGAGTCGTTCCTTCCATTCCTTGTGACGAGCGATTCTTCTCTTCAACACTCTGATCTCTCTGCTCTTGTCTTTCATCAGGGATACCCACAAGGAAGGAGATTTGTCAACTAAATCCTTGTGCTTGCGGTTCTTGAACACATCTTCACCCTGCCCGGCCCTGATGTAAAGCTGTTCTTCCTTCCGACACAATTTGACAAAGTTTTCGCGATGCTGATAACAATCACAGCAGCACTGTGTCCCATTGGCCAGGCCCATGTCGTTGTCATTGTCATGACCGTGTGGTAGATTCTTTCGACATGTCATTCGATGGAAGCTGAACTGATTACCAACTTTAACAGCCTCCCATGTAATTGGTGCTCATCCACATTGCTCTTTCGATCAATTGGATATCCAAGTGTCGTATCCGCATAAGCAAAGTTTTCGCTGCCGCCCCTTGTAATAACACTGGACGTACGGCGCCCCGCCACCCCAATAAGTTTATCAAAGCCTCTCAAGACAATGTCCAAATCGTTGCAGTTTTTCCCTCAATAAATCTGGATTAGTATTCCCATGGTGTGAGAAAGCACACGTGGTCAACAAAGGCCACATCCTCGATCGTCGCGCATTCAACATTCATCTAAAGAAGTTGCCCGCCGTGTTACTTCCCCATGTAGGATAATTTCCTCTCCCAGAAATCCGGACACAAGAATCCCGGACACTAGCTGAGTAGCTGTGCCGGTAATTGCCCGTCCATAATTGCCCGCAACCACGAGCGAAACCTCCCGCGGCAACATTTATGGACCTGCGCATTCGAACACGAAGTAACATCACGCTCGGCTCAACATCACCACAACGAAGTTATTGCTCTCTCAACAATCTCAGATGATAATAGCAGAATTGCGCCTCTTCTACTTCCCACTTGCAAGCATGAAAACAGAAGAAAACGACAGCACACAAAGGCAAGCAGTAGCCGAAGAAGAAATCGCTTTTTCGGAGATCAATGATCTTCCAATCGAGCCACTGACTCATGTCGCCAGTTTCCTCCCACTGCCTACCCGAGCATTATATGCACTATCCCTCGCCGCTGCCCAATGCAGTGACGAAGACATGTCCAACGCATTCAGCCGGAAGATAATCGCTTCTGAAGAAGGATGTGAGACAACACTTGATTTTGGAAGTATGGAGAAGGATCAGGCGGTAAAACTTAAGGATGAGGACATCAACGCCATTTTGCGGTGTATCGATGCTGTCAACAAGGTCAAAATCTTGCGATTGACCAACTGTATCAACATTAGTGGTGTTGGATTGGAATCACTTCGTGGTTCCGAAATAATTGAGAAAATTGATTTAACGTTAGTGGGCGATCATGAGGTTCAGCGCTTGCATCCCAAGCCGCCCATCTCGCTAGAGCATGTAGTACCTATTCTTGATTCAATAATTGCTAGTAGGGGGAGTTCACTGAAGCACTTGCAGTTCCCCCAACATTGGCGTAAGGATAGTTCGTATGACGATTCAGACCCTTTCAAGCAGTTTCTGGATCGGTTCAATGAATCTCTGGGCCAGAATAGTAACGGATGGAATCGCTGTGTCAAGTGCAATTCGATGGAGGACGAACCTCAAGTTGAAATGTATGAAAATGACTCTCAGGACTACGGCGTTCAGTATCGTACGTGCTCTGTCTGCTCAAAGCATCGTTGCGAACGCTGCTGTGGTCCTCGTTACATGTATTTCTGTGCCAAATGCGAGAGGGCGTACTGTTCCGATTGCTCTGAGTCTGAGCAGTATGTTTGTCGAAGGTGTGACAGAGCGTACTGTGTTCAATGCAGAACTGACGTAGAGTGCTCTGATCCGGAGTGCGACGTAGAACTTTGTGGTCACTGTCGATGCACTTGTTTGAGATGCCAGAAACCTTATTGCCACGACTGTATCGCTGATATTCCAAGCACCAGTTACGGCATATGCAATAGTGGTCACTGCTATGGGTGCTACAATGCCGTTGCCGATGAGCAAGTATCCTATGACATACAGAATAATGACGAAGATCTCTCAGTGGTGACAAGTCAAGAGACGACGACTCAGCCTGATGATACTGCTGGGATGCAACAGCCACAAATGATGGACGGAGCAATGGCTAGCGGGAGCGTGTTAGAGTATTTTTCAACTAACACAAGCGCTACTACTCTGCAGCCGAATCCATCTAACACAAGCGCCGTGAGTAGTTCTTCGAATAGTTCTTCGACTGTTGCATCGGCTGTACCCCATGCACAAGCCAATAGTGAGGCAGCTACGTCATTATCATCATCGCAGCAAACGCGACGATCAAAACGAAAAATGAGCCAACAAGGAGGAAAGGAAAGCAAGGATACATATGAGTAGAGTATACATAATACATATAGGTCAAGTACAGGTTTTGTACTATTCGGACTACCTCAATTCGAATCTCAGTCTAGATACAGATCTCAGTCTAGATACAGTTTTCGATCAAAGTCGTCTCAGCAAGCGCTTGGTCGTCTCAGCAAGCGCATGTCATGTGATTTTTCCACATTACATACTCTGGGGAGTGGTGAAGAGCATAGTAGCTCATGGCTTTTAATCCGCCTTACTTACGTCAGTGAAGATTGCAGATACGATACTACAGGCCTTTCCTCCTTGGAGCGAAATAGAAATAGCTCTGCTCCAGGCGAGTGTCATTCAAAGGCTTCTAAAAGTAGTTAAAGGAACAGTTACATTATTCTCTTCTTCGTCAATTTCTTCATCTTTCCAGCCCCAGCTCTTCCCTTCTTCTTCTTGAACGTTCCGCTACCCAACCCATCATCAAAATCGTAATCATAAGCAGTCTCACCCTTGGCATACTTGCCCTTCTTGACATCACGATCCTTCTGCTTCGATCCATTCATCACCTTAGACAATATATCTTGACTCTTCTGCGCTTCCGTTTGAAGGTACTTCTTGTTGGTATTACCAGTCACAGAGGGATCCAATTTGCGCTTCTTGGTATTCTTATTCAATTGACGCTCTGGCTCTCCTTCTATCTGCTTATCAAACCTGCCCAACGAAGCAGTCGATGTTTGGGTGGCCCTAAGTGCCAACTGAGTCGACGGCTTGCCACGCTGCGCTCTCTCACCTCCCGATCTCATGTCGACAGGAACACCGACTGGGGCTACCAGCCCCATCTCCCTCTCCTTCTGCCTCATCAACACCTTTTGTTTTTCCTGCTTCTTCATATTTTTCATCATGCGGTTGGCAGTGCCCTTCTCCAAAGTACCAGCCCTCTCTGCATTCCTCATCCTAGACTCAGTATTCTTACCAATACGGCTCTTCTTCTCCTCACGAAGTCTCTCCCACGGGTCTTGCATCGGGTCATCATTCTTCTTAACCTCAATGATAGGCCAAGACTCTGGACCTGCATTCGCCTTATTATCAAGAGATCCTGTGAGATGTTTCCATTCTCCGGTAGCCTCATCAAATACCTTACGAGATTGTTTCCCCTTTGGAGCAATACCACGCTCCTTTGCAAATTGTTCCCACTTGGTGAGTTGTTTCGGTGGTGGAGGGGGTAACATTCGTGGCAATCGTGTTTCCGCCGTCGGCAACTTGGCCAATAGTCCCAAATCTGTCTTTTCCGTGGGCAACTTCCACAACTCACGAAGTAATTGTGTCGTACCCTCGGCAGCTTTGGCAAGAAGCATCGATTCATTGATGGCATTTGGAAGTGTGGTCTTGGTAGCTTCAATCGTTGGAGGTCGAGCGTCGTACCATTCCTTGTTGAGACTGCTCTTGCCGCTGTAAAGTTCTGCAGCATTTACTTGATGTGTATTGAACGATAACAAGTTTCCGAGATCAAAGGTACACTGTTCATTCTGACCTACGCTGTCAGTATTGGCATCATCAGCATTCTCAGGAGACTCGTCATCATCACTTTCTTCTTCTCCAGACGATTCTTCATCGGATGAGTTCACCTCTTCGTCACTTCCCTCTTCTTCTTCGCTCTGTACATCACCTGCATCCTCTTGTTCTTCATTGTGATCATTTTCACTGTCTTCCTCTTCCGACTCGGCAACTGAAGCGCTACTCGTAGATGCTTCTTCCTCCTCTAAAACAACCTCTTCTTCCTTTTTACTCTTTCGAGCAGCAGGTGCCTTTCTTCGTGCCATTGTAGCTGTGTTGCTTACTTGATATTCTGTGAGAGCTCGGTATTATGGTAGCTTCTTTGACATGGAGAGATTGAAAAAAGAGCAAAAAGAGTTTCAATGGCGGCGGGGGCAGACAGCGTAATGGGGAGCTCTTCAATCGGGACAATTACAAAGGGAGTCCTTGCTTTCAGCGCTCGCTCTCGCTCAGCTATTATGTACAGGGAACAGGGAGTGCCGCAAACAAAACTCCTCGGGGGGTCTAAAATTTGGCTAGTCTGCTCTAGGGGGGTCTAACATTATCTAGTAGGTAAGTGCTAGTAGAAATCGCGAGGGAGGTCTAAATATTTTGGCTAGGCTGTGATTTGGAGGGGGGGTTTAAGCCGATCAGGGATCAGGGGGGTTGAGTTCGCGGTTCGCGGCACCTACCTGCACCTCCCTGTACAGAATCTTGGCTTGCTTCAACAACAGCTGACAGCTTCAATCAAGCATGCAACCATGAGAACGAAAGGAAAAGCAAAAACATAATGATAGTGCGGTGCTGCCTCTCTATCACCAGAAAACCTTGATTTACTTCTGTTGCTCAAGCGGTGGGATTGAAAGAGGTGATGATCAATACTTTGATTATCAACGCAATCGATCTGTGAAGGTTGGTAACAATAACAAAGGTTCATAGACTAGAAGTAGATAGTCATCAAAATTAGAGTAAGTAGATACTAATTACTATTTTACATTTTAACACTTTACATCATCAAAGCTTCAAAAACTGTCTAGACTGTGCAGACTTTTGTCCCATTTCTCTCCTTCTATGCGTACAAACTCTTCATAAGACATATTATCAGTGGTGACTGATGTCTCAGACTCTGACAGATTTCGCAAGACGTTTTTCTTGGGCTTGAAAGAAGAATTGAGTGACGAACGGAAGTTCTGCATCCCTCTTCTGGACGGAAGACGGGAAGGAGTGTTGAGGCTTTTGGTAAGTCTTGAATCACCCACATTCTCACCGTTGCAATACGCTACCCCCTTGACAGTGCATTGATTGAGAACTTTACCCATCTCACTCATCTTCGGACGGGCCCAAAGATCTCTTGATAAGCCGCTCTTGATGATATCTTGAATCGGCTCAGGCCATCTTTGATTTATGGTAAGGCAAGTGCATTCAACTTTGGATAAGGCCCTCTCGAGATCTTTTCTCTGCTTGTACTTGGCAAAGGGCTTCTTCAGACTCAAAATCTCCCATAATACTACAGAAAATGAATATACATCCGCCTTGAGGTTGTAGGGATCATAAAAGATCACTTCAGGAGAAGTATACCTTGGTGTTCCTGAGCCACTCATCTCATGTACGTCTTTGTAGTGATCTCCACCTTGTGGCATGAATCTAGACAGACCAAAGTCGAACAACTTGAGGTTGCCATGCCGATCGAAACCGACATTATCTGGTTTAAGATCTCGGAAGATGACTCCCTGCTTATGCAGACAATCAACAGCACTGGCGAGAGAAGCAGCTACACGTAGCCGACTGTGGATAGATCTTTCTTCGTCCAATGGTTCCTTGTCTACTGGCCTGGTGTTGAAGCTACTGCGCAAAGAAGTGAATGACCTTGCTGGATTGAAAGAGTTCTTAGCCCACCCATCTAATTTGTCCTGCAAAGTACAATCTAGCTTCTCCAAGATGATGAAGTACTCGGATGCACCGTTCAGAAAAGCGTCATGCCGGCTGTCAGTTACGCCATGAAGCTTGATGATATTTGGGTGATTTAGAGCTGCTAACACCTCAGTTTCACGGGTGATATCTTGAGCTGCGAGGTGAAAGTGATCCTCGTCGTCCTCCAACTTGTCTTTGAGGGACTTCATGACGTACTTTGCACCGTTTCTCACGGACCTGGCGATTGCTTCTCTCTTCTTGACTTGCTCCTTGGTGTATTTCTTGGATGATTTGGGAGAAAGATCAAAGTCCTGGATGTCGTACACGTTCGAGAATGACCCCGCTCCCACTCTTCGGCCAAGGATGATCTCATCTTTCTGAAATGGTGCGACCGAGTCCAGAGGCGAATGACCATATGTGTCGCGGAAGTCATCACTGCTTCGACGTGCGAGGTCTCTAGCCATGAGACGCTTATCGCAGATGATGGAGTCGACTAACAAAGTCATGATTTCGTCGTTTTGCTTCTTGCTATCTTCCTCTATTATGTTCACTTGGTGGCTACCTTTAGGCTTTGGAGTGCGTGGAGAGTATATGCAGGTTTCAGGCTTTCAAGGCAAGAGGGAGAATAAATCACAGGTTTTTATGATAACAATTGTTTATTGTTTGCTGCACAACCCTTGCTCAACGCCGCAACGAGCCATCATCGTCAAGACACCATCCACGAAGACCTCGCGAAGACCATCAAGATCTGGGATCTGAAATCTTCTGGACGCACTGTAACCGGTTTCCAACTTGTCTTCGACCATCTTAGCAACGATAGCCATTTTTGTACGTAGGAATTATATAATTGGATGATGATCCCCTGAAGTTTTAGTAACGCTCCTTGACAGCAGAATGTGATGACGCGGTACTGAACTAAAGTTGACAGTTAGCTTTTATTACAGGTAATTCTGTCCTCTCAGACATTTGTCAGATCATCTCAGATCATGCGGACGACTCGGGATTAAAACACGTAAGACAGTTAGCAAACTTTGCAGGTTCTCGTAGGTACCGGTGTCAATAGCTTCTCTTCGCAGAATCTCTGACCGCTGACAAGAGTACCGCTCAAGACAGAGGATAACACAGGCCAAAAAGCAACTTAGTGATTATTGCGCACTGCCTAATCAAGTTCTCAAGGAGAGATGTCGCAACGTGTTCGAGTGGACGGGAGTAAAATTTGTGAAACGGTACTCCAGACTTTTTCAACTTCAAACTGGTGATTTTCAATCCCGAAGAGAAGCTCCAGCCATCTGTGGCTCAACGAGTAAAAAGCACAAGGAACAAGCATCGGTAACTCAAGTACTGTGCAAGCTTCAATAAAGTAATAAAGCTTCAATAAACTTGAGCTACAATACTATTAGTATCAAGTTGATAGCTCGCTGCAGAGGAGAAACTTCCTTCATCTACATGATACTGACTCCATTGAAATCATAGAATCTACTCATCCAGAGCTCGTTTAACAGCCCTCAAAGCCAAAGATGTTTGAAACACCTCACTCTCATCCTCCACCTCCCCATCACCTCTCAACCTCAAAGATGATGATGATGACATTGTTCGCATTATTTCCTCTTCCATATTACGAATAAAATGAACAAGAAGATTACGTAACCGATGACTTGTCTGATAAAATTCTTGTATCCGTTTCACAGCATGATGAAACCCCTCCTCCTCCATTACATCATCATCTTCTTCTTCTTTGCCATTATTATTTTTGTCGTTCCTAATGGTATCATCTTGGTGGTGGTAGCAACTTGCATGAGTAACTAACGCTCTATCCACCCAATAATACATATAGTTCCGTGCAATCGGGAAATGATAGTGAGATACAGTGCAGAGTAGTGGAGAAGGTTGAGACCACCATGATGTATCCAAGTTGTTGGTTTGTAGAATAGAGTTGACCAGCAAAGTAGTAATGAGCTGTGTAGATGATTCATCAATTGTTGTGTCATCATCTGACGCTGTTGTTGCCGCTGCTGCTGCTGGTGGTGGTGGTGATATAATTTGAGATGTCAGCAATGGAAATAGCTTCATCGAATCTTCTTGAATCCTACTCTCATCCTCCTCACTACTACTTTTCTTATTCTTCAATAATTGTCTTTGACGCACTTGTACTTGCACTTGCAACCTCCTCCAAGGTTCCAATACCAACAATAAAATCACTTCTTGGATCTTTCCATCATTATTATTATTATTTTCACTTTCACAACCCTTTTTTTTTGCTGCTGCTGCTGCTGCTGCTGTTGTTGTTGTTGTTGTGGAGGCCAATCCAAACAACTTTTGAAGAAATTTCTGTACCTCTTTTGAAGAAGGAGAAGAAGAACCTGCTGTTGGTGCTACTACTTCTTCGTCATTGTTGTTGTTGTTGTTGTTGGTGGTGGTGGTGTCGGTAGTAGTACGAGCAAGATGTAACAATCGATCATAGATACTGGAAGCATACACTCGTCGTACACATGTTGTAGGATGGACCATGTATTGATCAATTTTGTTGGACATCATGTTGATGTTGATGAATAATGATTTTTTGTGGTCCTCGTGTTGTTGTATTGGTGGATGTTCTTGCTGTTGAGATGATGATGATGAAGTCAAAGTTGTAGTTGTATGAAGTGAAGCTTGATAGATATTTTGAGTATACCGTCTTGACGAAATGATGGTAGTTAAATCGTTATATAATTTGGTAGATGCCTCAAGAGTCGCTTCTGCTCTTGCTACTGCTGCTGCTGCCGTCGTTTTTGTTACTGCTGCTGTTGTGTCATTATCTTTGTTGTTGCTAATGCCATTATTATTTTTATTCTCATCCAAAGAAGACGAATCATCTGATGGTGTCACTCCTCCCACTACCTTTGGATGAACAAGTTGTTGATGATAATATCCCATTAGAACAGATTGCAATGGTTGTGATGGCATTTCCGTAGTAGTAGTAGGAGGAGGAGATGGTTTCGTACAATTATCATTGTCCCCCTCATAATTTACATTGCTGCTGCTACTGATGTCATCAATATTTCGTTTCTTCCTCTTTTGTTTTCGTTTATCGGTAGTACTGTTGGTAGTCGTAGGAGATCGCTGCTTCTTCTTCTTCTTCTTCTTTTTGAAAGGGCGAGGATTCCATATCCCACGTGAGTGGAGTAACAATCGAAGAAATTCATTTCCTTCCTCTTTTTCTTCTTGTTGCTGCTGTTGTGCCACTGATGATGATGGTAATGACGTCTTATCATTGGATCCTCCTTTATCTTTTACCTCTAACAAATAATCAGCAGTAGTAGCAGTGCTCCCCTCCTCCACTGCCGTCGTCGTTTTTTCGCTATCCGCATTATGTTGCTGTTGTTTCACAGTAATAGAACGAGGAGGAGGGAACCACAAGAGAGCATTTTCAATATCCGCACCTGACCAGAGATATGGACCATGAGAATTTGCTTCTGTGGTGAGGCGACGACGGCGGCGGCTTAGTATTATTTGGCTTTGCTGTGATGATGATGCTGCCATTTTATTTCATTGGACATATATACGGGAAAAATGAAAAATCGTGCGCTCAAAGTGATCGTTGTGACGCCATGGTATTTATTGATTTTTGCAGTCGAGGTGTGGTCACAAAATCGTTTGACACATGCACACTACACGCATATAGTTGACAATCTTTCATTCAGCCGAACGTAGCACAAACCACCGTCACCATCGACACTATGCAACACAATGGCCGGCGGTCATCGACTTGCAGTGTGTGGTCATAAGTATAAAAGACGACCCAGAGTGACAACGACAACAACACTTCTGAGTTTTTTGTCACTTCAAGCTTCAATTTCAATAACAGCTTGATAACAGTAATATAGAGATCGACTGATAAGCATAAATGCGAATGAAAAAAGCGCAACTAAAGAATGAATGAAATCGCACCCACATGTCAGATTAAAAAGTTTTCCAATTATTCAACCATTCAAAATGCGTTAATAGAAGCGATACTACAGTCTCGTACATATATAGCTGATACGAGAGGACCAGTGTGGACTGGCCGGCATCACTACATCATACATTCAACCAGATCGTATCTATATATCGTCGTCAGTATAGCTATAAGGCGCTTCTAGTGGCCCATTATAGTCGGTGTGGCGATAGTATATACAAGCACATTAGCACTGCTCAGACGCATTGCATCGAAAGAAGCGACGCTGCAAAGCTGGTCTGAGAGAGGTCCAAAATGTGGGCAAGCCAGTGACACCACATTCAACCACATCGTATCTATCATTGTCAATATGCGCATGAGCCGCTTCTCTAGAGTGGCCCATTATACTCGGTGGCGATACTATACAAACACATTGGCACTGCTCAGACGGATTGAGCGAGTGGTAGCGATGCTACAGTCTTGTAGCTGCTCTTAGAGGTCTATTGTGGGCTAGCCAGCATCACCACATTCTACCATATCATATGTATCGTCGTCACTACGGGCATGAGCCGCTTCTAGTGGCCCATTATACTCGGAGGCAATACTATACAAAGCACATTAGCACTGCTCAGACGGATAGAGCGTGTGGTAGCGATGCTACAGTCTTGTAGCTGCTCTTAGAGGTCCAGTGTGGGCTAGCCAGCATCACCACATTCTACCATATCGTATCAATCGTCGTCACTTCGGGCATGAGCCGCTTCTAGTGGCCCATTATACTCGGTTGCGGTACTATACAAGCACATTAGCACTGCTCAGACGGATAGAGCGTGTGGTAGCGATGCTACAGTCTTGTAGCAGCTCTTAGAGGTCAAGTGTGGGCTAGCCAGTGACACCACATTCTTCCTTCAATCATATGTACCGTCGTCACTACGGGCATGAGCCGCTTCTAGTGGCCCATTATACTCGGTTGCGGTACTATACAAGCACATTAGCACTGCTCAGACGGATAGAGCGTGTGGTAGCGATGCTACAGTCTTGTAGCAGCTCTTAGAGGTCAAGTGTGGGCTAGCCAGTGACACCACATTCTTCCTTCAATCATATGTACCGTCGTCACTACGGGCATGAGCCGCTTCTAGTGGCCCATTATACTCGGTTGCGGTACTATACAAGCACATTAGCACTGCTCAGACGGATAGAGCGTGTGGTAGCGATGCTACAGTCTTGTAGCTGCTCTTAGAGGTCCAGTGTGGGCTAGCCAGCATCACCACATTCTACCATATCGTATCAATCGTCGTCACTTCGGGCATGAGCCGCTTCTAGTGGCCCATTATACTCGGTTGCGGTACTATACAAGCACATTAGCACTGCTCAGACGGATAGAGCGTGTGGTAGCGATGCTACAGTCTTGTAGCAGCTCTTAGAGGTCAAGTGTGGGCTAGCCAGTGACACCACATTCTTCCTTCAATCATATGTACCGTCGTCACTACGGGCATGAGCCGCTTCTAGTGGCCCATTATACTCGGTGGCGGTACTATACAAGCACATTAGCACTGCTCAGACGGATAGAGCGTGTGGTAGCGATGCTACAGTCTTGTAGCTGCTCTTAGAGGTCAAGTGTGGGCTAGCCAGCATACCACATTCTACCAAATCGTATCAATCATCGTCAATATGCTCATGAGCCGCTTCTAGTGGCCCATTATACTCTGTGCATTAGCACTGCTCAGACAGATTGCGCGCATAGAACCGATGATGCAACGTTGTGGCTGCTGAGAGGTCCAAAATTTGGGCTGGCCAGCTATACCACATTCAACCACATCGTATCTATCGTCATCAATATGAGCATGTGCCGCTTCTAGTGGCCCATTATACTTGGCTGTGATACTATACAAGCACATTAGCACTGCTAAGACGGACAGCTTACATGGAAGTGACGCTACAATGTCATAGCTGCTCTGAGAGGTCTATTGTAGGCTGTATAGCAGCTCCTCATTCTTCCAAATCGTATCAATCGTCGTCAATATGCGCATGAGCCGCTTCTAGTGGCCCATTATACTCGGTTGCGGTACTATACAAGCACATTAGCACTGCTCAGACGGATAGAGCGTGTGGTAGCGATGCTACAGTCTTGTAGCAGCTCTTAGAGGTCAAGTGTGGGCTAGCCAGTGACACCACATTCTTCCTTCAATCATATGTACCGTCGTCACTACGGGCATGAGCCGCTTCTAGTGGCCCATTATACTCGGTGGCGATACTATACAAGCACATTAGCACTGCTCAGACGCATTGCATACGAAGAAGCGACGCTACAACGTCGTAGTTGGTCTGAGAGGTCCAGTGTGGGCTGTCTAGCAGCTCCTCATTCTACTTCTACCAAATCGTATCAATCGTCGTCAATATGCGCATGAGCCGCTTCTAGTGGCCCATTATACTCGGAAATGATACGATACAAGCTTGTTAGCACTGCTCAGACGTTTGTCATGTGTAGAAGCGATGCTACAATCTCGTAGCTGAAATGAGAGGCCCAGTTTGAGTTTTGGCTGGCCAGCAGCTCCTAATTCTACCAAATCGTATCAATCGTCATCAATATGCACTAGTGGCCCATTATACTCGAAAATGAGATTCGATGCAAGCTTTTGTTAGCACTGCTCAGACGTTTGGCCTGCATGATTCTCTCCAATTCCAAAGCATGCGTTGATCGACCCAAAGACAAAAAATAAAGGGATTTTTTTGTTCCCAAGCGTACGTCAATGCCAAAAGGAGCCGAGGATGCTATCTAAGAAATGTACATAAAAAACATTTACCTTTTACCTAAACAACACCTACTTTCTATCCTTGAAGTTCACAATCCAGCATACTTCACATTAGCCGCAGAGTACGTCGAATATATGATCAATACGAGACTGTGTTGTTCGTGTTTCATCATCTTCTACGGATGCATCGTCGCCTGCTGCGGAAGCATCGTCATCTGGCTGACTTTCTAGGACGCCACTATTTACTGTTGTTTCTTCATCTGCACTACTGCCGTGACAAGCTGCAACACCTGGAACACACATGAAAAATTTACTGCCGTAGCGAGTAGTCTTGGAATCGTTGCCAACACTATCGTTCATGTCATTGTCCAATTGAGTGTTGAGGAGTTCATGAAGGCGTGCAACAGGCACTTTCACTGCCTCCTCCTCTCTCCTTAATTTCTCTAATTCTCTTTGAGCATTTTTCAACTCTTTCTTCTTTTTCTTCATCGTGCTTATTTTGTCAGCCATCTCCAAAGCCTCCTCTACCTCTTCAACTTCTAATTCTTTTGCATAGACTTCGGCTATTGAAAATGAAGAAGTAACGAAGGTTAGTAAGCAGTCAGTATGAATTCAGCCAAAATATGCACATGAGTTTGACTTACCTTGTTTCTTTTTCAACTCATCCAAGTGATTGCCAAATTTCTGAATCAGGCCATACTTTTCGTTGTAAAGATCAAATTTTGCTTCCATGTGGCCAACAAAAGTGTCATCTGTAGAAGATGAAGATATTCCAAGAAGACTTGAAGAGCTCGTCTCTGTTACTTCCAGCATTTCGTTAAGCTCCGACGATCTGGATGGTTTGCCAAGAGGTGTGTCTGAGCTCATTTGTGAAACAAGTGCATCTTGATGATGGGGCTTGGCAGGTTTCTTCATCGTTTTCTCTACCTTGGTTTCGCTCTTCTCTGGGGTGGGTGACGCTCGTTGACGAGGCTTCTCCTCTTTAGACTTGGACTTTTTCAAAGCGGTTTCTTTCTTCTCGGAGGTCTCAGCTCGTTGTCGAGGCTTATCCTCTTTAGACTTGGACTTCTTCAATTTGATCTCTTTTATCTCAGATGTATCAGCTCGTTGTTGAGGCTTATCCTCTTGAGACTTGGACTTCTTCAATTTGATTTCGTTCGTCTCAGATGTATCAGCTCGCTGACGAGGCTTATCCTCTTTAGACTTTGACTTCTGAAGAGTTGTTTCTCTCTTCTCGGAGGTCTCAGCTCGCTGACGAGGCTTATCCTCTGTAGGCTTGGACTTCTTCAACTTGTTTTTCTTCATCTCATAAAGCTCAGCTCGCTGAGGAGGCTTATCCTCGTTAGACTTGGACTTCTTGATTTTGATTTCTTTCTTCTCAGGGACGGGCGCAACACGGCGACGGGGCTGATCCTCTTGCGAGATAGACTTATTCGCTTTTCCGGGTGTTGCTCGCTGATGCTGTGGGTCACCCTCCTTCACCTTGGTTTCTGTCCTATCTGGCGTAGGAGACAAAGTTCGTTGTTGTTGCTCACTCTCTTTAGAGTCCTTCGTCTGTACCTTGGTTGCATTTTCCTCTCCAATTGACGAGAGACGAGTTTGTTTTGTCAATTCCTTTATTTCGTCGTCATCAATATCAGTAGTAACGCCTACGGCAGCATCGGACTGTACAGAGGTAAGACCATCAAAGATTCCACCCTTGCGAGGAGAAGTGGGGACGACACCACAAGTAAACAGACCCTTGGGCGCAGCGCTATCATCACCAGCTTTCTCGAATCCCCCATTAAAGCCGTCACTCTTCACTTGATCTACATTGAATCCAGCGGGAGTGTCAGGCTTCACACTGCAAGCACCACCCACACTCAAAATGTTTGCCAAGCTTAAGGGCTTTCTTTTCGCATCCAGATGTTTGGCCTCGACGTCTATCTCATCTTCTTCATCTTTGTCCATGAGGCTTGAAGAGGCTTTCCCCACAGAAGCTACTTCAGATGCAGTTTTGCTATCCGAACGTTTGATGGCATCGACTGCTTCATCAGTAACGGTAGACTTGAGTGTAGATGAATCATCCACGATAAATGCCCGGGGAGTGTCAGACTGTACACTGCATGCACCGAAATTCAGAATGGTTGCCAAGCTCAAGGGATTTTTCTTGACGGGCAACTCCTCAGCAACTATCTCAACTTCATCATCAACTTTGTCCATGAGACTTGAGGAGGCTTTCCCCATTGAAGCTACTTCTGGGATCACGACGGACGCAGTTTTGCTTCCCGAAGGTTTGATGGAAACAGCACCTTCCTCGGTAACGGTAGGCTTGAGTGTAGCTGGTTCATCCACAATGACTTCCGTTTTCTCTTGAGTAGTGGTGGTTTGGGGTCGACTCTTCTTCGACTTCTTCTTACCAGTCAACCTCTTTGAGAGCCTCTTCAACAGACTCTTTTTCTTTTGCTTCTTGGTCGTCCAACCTTTACCAGGCGGCTTGTCGTTTTCGACCACTTGTACTTTTTCAACAACTTGTTTCTCAGACTTCTGACTTGGTTTTACAGGTGCCTTTGAAACTGGTTGTTCAGGTGCCTTTACAACAGGTTTTTCAGGTGCCTTTGAAACTGGTTTTTCAACTGGTTGTTTCACTGATGCTTGACTGAGTGATTTCGTAATGAGCTCTTCAGGAGGATGCTCAATAGAAGCTTCTTTGTTGATGTCGCCATCGTCCACACCAACAAAGTCAGTGTCCATACCAACAAATGCATCACCAGTCTCCGCTCCAGCACAGCAAGCTGGGTTACCACCGAATCTCGAAAAGAACCAGTCACCAACTTTCTTGACCTGTCCACCATCGGAAGCGGCTTGTTTGTTTGAGTTGTAGATTAGAGATGTCGTTTCATCCATAATGACTGGCTCCTCGGAAGTTTGTTCCTCAACGAACTGATGAAACGTGTGCTCGACCGATTCATTCACACGAGGAGATGCCACTGCCTCAGGAGGCAAGATGTGCTCCTTCGACGTGGATCCCTGACCGGAAAGATTCGTCTTCATTTCCGCACCTTGACGCTCACCATCTTCAACCAAGGATCTTTGCTGCTGTACTTGTCTGGATTCATCTTCAACCTTTGGTAGCGCCCATGTTTGTCTGCTCACAACACTAGCTGCTTTTGTCGCTGAAGTAATCTCTGACTCCGCGGTAGCGGAGACGCCGATAACTTGAGGGTCCATCATCTATCGGGGTATTAATGACACCGCTTCTTCTGCTACTCTCTTGGTCTATCAATTGCTGTCTGATCACGTTGTTTGCCATTCCTTCCGGCTGTGCCTACCTTTATTCTCATCTGGCATGCCGTGGTTCGCGTCGCCAACATACAGGATCCTTTCTTGCGTTAGCAGTTTAAGAAGATTTTCGGAAAGGAACTAGTATACAGTACGATCTTTTTTACAAGAAATTCTTTGTTGGATTCGTCCTGGCTCATTTCTCCACTTCTTCTCTTTTCTCATTTTTTCTTCCAACTACAAGAAATGAAAGTAACTCCGTCACCTCTTCGGAGATCAGAGAAGGAGGTGTATGTAGGTATTATCATTGAAACTCTATCTGCAGCAGTAAGATGCTGCTTGCTGTGGCGAAGAAGGGGAGGAGAGTTTGTCGAGCGAATTTTCCTCATGGGCAGCGTTCAGAACGAAAGCGTTGGATTGAAACATCTGAGGCCGTTCGATATATGGTTCTTCGTAAACGTCAATTGTCTATATCTTTATTTCAAATAAGCATTGCATACTTACTTAGAAAACGTCAAATTTCTATATATCTATATCTTTATTCATTACACATAAACGCGCAGTACTTTCCACGTCTACACCACCACCAAAGCATCTTCTTTAATTGATGACTTGCTGGACGCACTCGGAATGCGATCAATCTTGATGACTTTCGACGAGGCGTTTGAGTTAGAGCGAAGAATGACATTATCATCGCATTCAAAGATATCTCCATATTCTTCCTTCACATCGTGAATGTATGGATCAAGACACAATCCGCAATCGATCTCATCCTCCTCGCTGACTTCTAAGTCAGCCTTGGCAATATCATCATTGAGACGAATAGCTTCCAAGCGAGCCTCTGGAGTAAGACTGTTGAAGAGGTGGTGCACCAACTCCTTGGCTGCCATTTCCAATCGCTGGGCTTGTGTGAGCTCTCTCTGAAGGCGCGCCTTGTTCTCTTCTGCCGCTTGGAAGTCTTGTACATTTTCAGCTCCCTGGATAATCTCCTCTTCTGCCTTGATCGCCTCTTCTGTCTCCTTAATTAGGGCCCTCTGCGCATTCAAGAGATATACTGCCTGGTTAATGTCAGCTGCCAATTCTTCGTCGAGACTGGGTTTAGGTTCTTCAGGTGCTCCAAACCACCTCGCCTTGATTTCTTCGATACTACACATTACCGCCTGAGCTTCTTCGATATTACACATTGACACCTTAGCTTCTTTGGGACTTTCCTTCATTTCTACTTCTTTTGCTTCTGATGCTTCTTCCGTTTTGACTGCTGCAACGTCGGCTGATCCATACAGTGATTCATCTGCAGACATCGGGCGTATCCAACCGTTGACTTTCTCCCACATTGCAGAAGGAGCCCTGCAATCAAATCCCATTGCGACATCGTTTTCAGTAGATGCATTCATAACCACCTGTTTGTCATCGTCCTCCTTTTCTTCTTCTGACGGGGCTTCACCAACGGCATCGGCCTTGTTTGATTCAGCCGCAACTTCTTCTTCTTGTTGTGCCTTTGCTGGGAAATTGAACCAACCATTGTCCCAGCCGCAATCAAATCCTTTTGCGACACCGTTTTTTACGGCAAGTATTTCTGACTCTGTAGATGTATTCATAAGCACTTCTTTTTGAGATGCATTCGTGACCACCACCTCTTTTTCTGACTCTACTGTAGATGCTTTCGTGACAATCTGTGCAGCTTCAGCACTATCTATTTTTGGTCCTTCTTCCTGTACCGATTGGGATGGAACAACAACGTCCACCTTAACTTGGTTGAAAAACCTTTTATCATCACCCTCATACCATGTAGAAATTACATCTTTCGACTCAGTATCAGCAGAAGATTTCTGTTTCTTAACAGCAGAAGAATTGGTATCTCGGGGCTGTTTCTTCTTCCGTTGAGTGAGTTTCTTGAGCCAACCACCCTTCTTCGTGGAACGATTATTAGGAGTATTCAACTCTGACTTTTTCTTCGTCTTACTCTTCTTCGAGAGAGGGAAAAAGATCACTTTCTTAAAGTTTCCTTTCTTCTTCTTCTTCTGTTTCTGCTTGTTCGCCTCCTCCTCCTCCTCCTTCTTCTTCTTCTTCTTCAATTCTTTGGTATTTACCTCAATGTCTTCTGCTACTGGTGATCGCATTGGAACAACTGTGACCAAATGTCCTTCGATGACGATTCCTCCTATTGACGTCTTTGATGTCGTAGTTTGTTGAGATGTCTTGGAGATTTGGCCACTGCAAGAAGTATCTTCCATTAGAGGTTGTTGTTGTTCATTTGGTGACTTGCTTCTTGATTTGGTTGATCTGTTGGACCTTGCTGAATGGTTGGACTTGGATGACTTGCTTGACTTGATACTACTACTGCCGGACCTTGCTACAGGTACTACCATGCTTTGGACTGGTGCTTCTACCACTTTTACAGGATGCGATTCTTCTTTTCTTAATGATGATTTGCTTGACTTGCTTGCATTCGAGAGCTTCGAGTTCTTACTACTGCTACTACGAGAACGAGATACTGACACGGATGGTGATTGAAATGATGCATCTTGAGTTGTTGCTCCTGCTGGTGGTTTAGTCCAAGTCCAACCTGAAGAAGCTCGACTTTTCTCGTCATCAAAATCACCAGCTGCTACCCCTTTGGCAGTAACTGACTTGGAGTGGCTGGCAACACTCTGATCAGAAGCGCGGTAGGGTTCATCAACAGTAGTAGTTGGCGCTATGCACTGAATTGCAGCTGCAGCTACCGCATCTGTGACAGTCTTGATAGATGCCAATGATGGTGCTAGCGACTGCGCTAAAGAAGGAGCTACAGATACATCCTCGCGTATCCCATCTTCTTCTTCGGCTACTACTACATCCTCCGCTTCGTCACGTGTACCACCATCCAACGCAGTATCCACAGGCTGCAGCACTTCATCTCTCAATTCAGTTTCATCATTGATAGAGTTCAAGCCGACGGTGCTCAGAGAAAGGGTCTCAGTAACATCTTCCTTGATGCTCGCGAGAGCCACTACATCTAGCTCGGCAGGGCTACTACTTTTGCCTTGCAAGCTCATTGTCGTGGGGGGGGGATACAATCAAGTTTTTAATATAAGGCGTGCTCTCAGCTTGTAATAGTGCTGAATCCCTTCATTCAGTATGCACAATTACATTGATATCAGTGATCATGGGATCACCTTATCTTGGAGTTGGCGCAGAGTAAGTAGATGCGTTGAAACGAGATTCCGGGTGTCTTTATGCGAAAGTCATCCACGGAAGTTCTCGATCTGAATACCGTATTTCTTCAATAGGAAATCGCCAATTCAAGTCTCAGCTGGGACTCATCGAAACTCTCTTGTAAAGCTAACGAAACTCTCGATTTGTGGACGAGGACCAGGTCATGTGCATTGCTCTCAATAACTTCGCAAGTACCGGATTTACCGTGTCGATTCGCCAAAACAATGATGACTTTTCATCTTTGTTCTTGACAGGCTCGCTCCGACACTGTGACAACTATATTATTATCATTAGTTAGTGTATGCAATAGAACATTACGCTCCAAGCAATCAACCAACCAATCATTATATTATATGCAATGAGTTCTCTAGACACTATAGATAAAAGCAGTAGCTCCTCTGCTGAGCTCGACGTGCTATTAGTCGGATCATCAGTCGGATCATCAGCAAAACAAGCCGCTCGCATTCCATTGCCTCCGAGCCTCTCGCTCACCAGCTCCCACAACAGCACCGAATATTCGATAGAGACTGAATATTACAACAATAAAGGAAGTGATTTGAGAGATGATACACATGATGTGGACATGTCAGTGGGTGGTAGTAGTAGTATGCGTGAGGGGGCGGAGGATGTGTCGGAGTGTAGTATGAGCACGGACAAGAATTTGAGTGTCAAGACAGAGTATATTGTGCAATCATCCACATCGCGTGATAGTAGTTATCAGGGCTCAAAGGCGTCAGAAGCACCTGAATTGGTCTATAGTATGAGTTCGGGTTCCAACAAAGCATTTAGTGTGAAGGTGACGGCATCGGGAGAAGTACCCATGACGAGATCATCTAGCAGCAATCAGATGGATAGTAGAAGCTTGAGCTCTCGAAAGTCATCAAAGGGAGGGGGAGATGTGTCGGGTATTCCATTGCCACTTACAAAGTCTCGAAGCACCCAGAGCTCAATGTCAAAATCATCCAAGCAGTCAAAGACAGCATCCATCATCAACAACATCTCTGTCCCGAGCTCACGCCCTAGTAGTTCCGCCTTGTCGATGTCTCGTTCTGCTAGTACCAGCACAAAGCTATCAGCAGCACCTTCTGTTGAGAAGTCTCCATCTCAAGTAGAGATTGAAGACTTGGTCAATAGTATGAGCTTGAGCTCTCAAACGTCATCATTGAAAGGTGAAGGTATCCCGTTGTCACTCACAAAATCTCGAAGTACTCAGAGCTCCATGTCAAAATCATCAAAGCAGTCAAAGGCATCATCCATCAACAATATCTCTGTCCCGAGCTCACGCTCTAGTAGTTCCGCCTTGTCGATGTCTCGTTCTGCTAGCACCAGCTCAAAGCTATCAGCAGCACCTTCTGTTGAGAAGTCTCCATCTCAAGTAGAGATTGAAGACTTGGTCAATAGTATGAGCTTGAGCTCTCAAACGTCATCATTGAAAGGTGAAGGTATCCCGTTGTCACTCACAAAATCTCGAAGTACTCAGAGCTCCATGTCAAAATCATCAAAGCAGTCAAAGGCATCATCCATCAACAATATCTCTGTCCCGAGCTCACGCTCTAGTAGTTCCGCCTTGTCGATGTCTCGTTCTGCTAGCACCAGCTCAAAGCTATCAGCAGCAGCAGCAGCACCTTCTGTTGAGAAGTCTTCATCTCAAGTAGAGAATGATCCGAAGCCTCTCGACGACTTGCTCAAAAGTATTAGCTTGATCTCTCGAACGTCATCGAAAAGTATCCCATTGACTCTTACGAAATCTCGAAGTACTCAGAGCTCCATGTCGAAATCATCATCAAAGCAGGGAAAGGCGGATGTCGACTTACTCAATAGTTTGAGCTTGAGCTCTCAATCGTCATCATTGAAGGGTGAAGGTATCCCATTGGCACTTACGAAATCTCGAAGTACTCAGAGCTCCTTGTCGAAATCATCGAAGCAGGCAAAGGCGGATCTTGCCTTGCTCAATAGTTTAAGCGCAGACTCGCAAACGTCATCATTGAAAGGTGAAGGTATCCCATTGACTCTTACAAAGTCTCGAAGTACGCAGAGTATCAGGTCTTCGTCGTCAAAGCAGGCAAAGGCGGATCTTGCCTTGCTCAATAGTTTGAGCTTGAACACTCAATCGTCATTGAAAAGTGATGGAACTGATATCGAGTTGAATATTACAAAGTCTCGAAGTGCGCAGAGTACCAAGTCATCGTCGTCGAAGCAGGCAAAGGTGGAGATGCCTCTCGACTTGCCCAAGAGTATGAGCGCAGGTTCTCAAAAGTCGTCGAAAAGTGCAGTGGCGGGTATCCCATTGGCTCTAACCAAGTCTCGAAGTACTCAGAGCACCAAGTCATCGTCGTCGAAGCAGGCAAAGGCAGAGATGCCTCTCGGCTTGCCCAAGAGTATGAGCGCAGGTTCTCAAAAGTCGTCGAAAAGTGCAGTGGCGGGTATCCCATTGGCTCTAACCAAGTCTCGAAGTACTCAGAGCACCAAGTCATCGTCGTCAAAGCAGGCAAAGGCAGAGATGCCTCTCGTCTTGCCCAAGAGTATGAGCGCAGGTTCTCAAAAGTCGTCGAAAAGTGCAGTGGCGGGTATCCCATTGGCTCTAACCAAGTCTCGAAGTACTCAGAGCACCAAGTCTAATTCTACCAGCAAAAAGCTCTCGTCCGAAACTAATGGACAAGAAGCACAAGCAACTCCTGTTAAGATATCTTTGTCTACCAGTAAAGAAGGCTTGGATTCAAAGACAACAATTGATCAGATGCCTCTCAACCTCAACTTGCCCAAAAGAATGAGTTCAATCTCTCAAAAGTTATCAAAAGGGAAAGGTGTGGATTGTATCCCATTGACTCTTACGAAATCTCGAAGCAACAAAACAAGTTCATCAAAGCAGGCATCTCCGCAGTCAGATTCAGCTCCAAGCCCCATGGTCATTACAGCATTAGAAGGGAATGTCCTATGGAGCATCATGAACAATGAAATGTCTCACGACATGAATGCGCCAGTACTTCCTCACCTTAGCCCCACTTCTACTACTTCAAAGGAGTCGCCAGAAGAAAGAGCAGCTGCAGGATTACCGCCTCTGACACCACACACAAGATTAGTTTCCGCTGAGGATGAGGATGGCCCCGGAATTTGGGACAACTCTATCGAAATGTCTTATTCTAATTTCATGGGCGAGTTTATGGACGAGTCAAATAAAGAGAATGTCACGGAGTCTACTGATGCTCCTGTCTCTCCTCGCAAAAAACTTAGTTGGTCCTCCAAGATTCTTGGCCGCACCGGAGGACAGAGGAAGATAATGACGAAATCAATCATGAAGCACTTCAAAAAGAAAAAGCACCATAATAAGGAAGGTCAAGGCAAGTTGATTGAAGCAATAGACTCGATGGTTCAGGAATTCACTGACGAGGGAATTTGCGGAGAATTGGACGACTCGATTGAGAAGTCATTAGGCGAGGATAGAACCAAGGCCTCAACGGAGGAAACTGATAAGGAAGAAGTTTCTGAATCAATCGAGACAGACATAGGGAAGGAAGCTTTTAAATTGACTGAGGCAGCGACAGAAGAGGGTTCTTTTGCACCTGCTTGGGCCGAGGCCATGTGCAACAACTTCCAAGAAATTTGTGATGTCGCGGGTAGGTGGAATTTTCATGGTCCTGTCATAGAAAATGACATTGAAGTGCCAGAGACAAAACTTGACGAAAACAAAGCAAGAGAAATCCTTGTGGCAGTGACGCAGCTGTTCGCTCTTCGACAAATCATCGAAGAAAAATCCGCAGAGCTCAAGAAACAGGATTGCCTGGAGAAGTTCGGGGTCCTCAATGAGGAGCTGTCCGACGCCAAGAGACAGGAAGGTTCAGCTTTTGCGATTGTGAAAACGTTGTTGAATAGCCTGTCTGCTGAAGAACGTGGCTACGCTGTTGGGCTAGGAGATGAGGTGGCTAAGGTTGCACAAGAAGTTGAATCATTGAAATGTGAAGCTGTGGTAGAAATTGAGTTGTCGTTGTGATGCAAATTGACGGTGTATCGATGTTATCGATGTAATGCAACTAAATGCGGTGTAATTGGATAGAAGCAGGGCTTCTTGCCAGATTAAAATTGCAGAAGCCGGATGGATAGAGTTTACGCTGCATAATTAAATAGATGTCATTTTTGTACTACATATTTGAGGTGTTTTTGGATTAGCAACGCAGGATAGGATGGACCTTGGCAAAAGGTCCAACGAACACAGCCAGGTACAATATTTCAGGGGGCAAGTTTTCCGACAAACACAGGAACAATATTTCAAGGGGGCAAGCTTTCCTTCAAACACAGGAATAATATTTCAAAGGCAAGGAAGGGGCTCAGATATTCTATCGTACTGAAGAAAATATAGCGAAGGGGTTCAGGCAGAAGATATCAAGTGTGGAAAAGGCAATAGAAGAACGAATGAAGTATACGATTTACGAATATGAGTGCAAGAAGTGTAAGAAGGACATGAAGAGTGACTATAAATCAATGTACCATGTCTTCGGAGTTGAGCTTTTCGATCGGAGGTAAAATGACTGGGACATGTCCTTGCTGCGGGAAACGAACTCATCATCTGCGAACATCAAAGCAGTTCAACTATTTGGGAGAGGTCTCTCTTGAACGTTTGAAGAAGTGCCATTCAAGTGTTTTTTCCAGTCATAGAAACAATTGAAAAGATCTCTGTCGTCAATAATCCGTTGGCGAAAGTAAAATAGATATTGTCTACTGGGATAGGTTACATCTTGCAGTTGAAGTAGTTGAAGTTGAAGTGTTCGCTCGCTCACATCCAAGGTCAGCTTGAGTTCATCAAGGGATGCATCAACAGAAGTAGTAGAGTTGCCAGCAGTGAAGGTCGCATTGATGGCTTCGTCATGCTTACATCCGCTTAGTCACTCCTTCTATTAATCGACTCTCCTTCTCTTCTTCACCACAGCAACAGCTACTTTCCTCTGTTCTCTTGCTTTCCGCACATGCAACGAAAAGTCCTCCCGCATTCCATTCATGATTTCGATGGCATCATCGGCTTCCTTTGAGAGCAATGTGACGTACGCATCGGAGCAAAAATTCCCTTTTTTGTCTTTGGGTCGATCAACGCATACGATTGGAACGAATTCACGGAAAAGATGGCGGATATGTTTTTCATCGTCTGAACTATCAAATCCTTTGACCCACAGAGTGGTGATATTGATATTGGGAGTAGGCTTCGGAGTAGGAGTAGGAGTAGGACTAGGACGATCGACAGCGGTAGCAGCAGAACAATTAATACCATTCAAAAATAATGATAATGATGATGATGACGTATTTTCCTTATTCCAGCAGCTATCAGCAGCAGTTGATGACGCCTTCTTCCTTTTCGCATCATCTACATATAAATCGACACAGCATTGTTCGGGTGCGGTCGTCGATAGTTGATACTGATGTTACTAAGTTTTAAGGCACATAGGAATTCATACTTTTTACCGGCAATATCGTTGCCGGTACTTAAGGCATTTCTACGTAGCCTGGTACGTGTAATCTAACACTAAGTACGGTAACCGGCAACGATATTGCCGGTAAGAAATTTATCTGGGAAAAACCGCGAGAAAGTGATTTCAATCTACAAGAAAGGGATATATCTTGCGAGAACTAGATGAAGAAAATGAAAATATTTCTGTGAGGAATCGAATGGATAATAAAGAAAATGAAAATTCAATCAACTTATTGGTAGTATGTAACCTGACGTATTGTACATAATGTGCAGGATCTTCCTCCACTTCGCGGCCAGCCAGATGCTCTGTACAATATATCTCTCTCTCATTCACGCGACGAGCCAATTAGTAACGCCGACACTACACACCTTTTAGTAACACAAACCCTTTCAACAACAATAAATCCAGGCATGCCCATCAGCAACAATCGAATCCCCGTAGTAGTTCTCGCACTAACGACTACCGTTGTTGTTGTTTCAGCCTCCTATATATGTTACAAATTTTTGAGCAGTAGCAATTACAAAGAGGGCGGTCCATGTTGTGACGGTAACGAACAAGAAATTGATAATAATAATAATAATAATGATAGTAATGATAGTAATGGAAAAGAGAGGCAGTTGGCTGATAATAATAATACTAATGATGATGATGCTGCGGATGATGATAGAACTACAAAAGTAAATAATGTTCCAAACGATGAAAATGAAGAATTGATACTAATTCCATCGACGACAACAACTACAACTACTACTAATGATGAGACTTGTGTCGATAATAATAATAATAATGAGACTGCATCTTCTATCACTGACGAGCCGCTGGTGGTGGAACCAGCTGACGCATCAGGCATTAGTAGTAGTAGTGAAAAGACAGCATCTGCTGAAGAACCAGCAGCAACCATCATTGAAGTGACTGCAGATAATAATATTGATAGTTCCATTACCAAAAAAGAGGAGGAGGGTGCAATTCCGAAAGAAGAAGAGCCACCAATTATTATCTCGTCATTATTTCAATCTGAACAACAAGTTGTTGTTGGTGTTGTTCCATCCAGCAACAACACCACTGTTGTTGATCCTTCCATTTCTACAAGCAACAACACATCCCATGACGACGATGACAATGATACTAACAATAATAATGACAACGATGATGATATTACAAAAGAGAAGGAGCAACCACAAAATAAACAAATCACCACCACCACCACAACAGAGGTAATAGCCCCACCTCAATCAATAGCATCCACCATTACACTTAAAAAGGTAGGTCTACCACCACCAACAACAACAACAACAACAGCATCCACCACGACGACCAATACCAAAACGAACACGAAAACAACAACGGCATCATCCCCACCAAAAGATTATAATGAAATCAAAAAGTATTGGAAGAGTCAAGAAGAGCAATATGGTTTCAAGGCACCGGATAATAATGCTGCTTCTTCTGCTGCTGCTGCTGTCTTGAAGAAGAAGAAGA
Source organism: Skeletonema tropicum (assembly GCA_037178625.1). NCBI lineage: Eukaryota > Bacillariophyta > Thalassiosirophyceae > Thalassiosirales > Thalassiosiraceae > Skeletonema > Skeletonema tropicum. The sequence continues at coordinate 697,926 of CM074141.1, read as the reverse complement.
AGAAATCATTGGGTGGTGTTGTTGGTGGTGGTGGTGGAGTGAAGAGTGGTAGTTTCAGTGAAAATTATTATAGTGTTAGTGGTAGTGGTGAAAAGAAGAGTGATTTGGAGAAGAATGATGTTGTTGTTGGTGTTGCGTCGGATAATGTGAATGTTATTGTCAAGCCTGTTGTTGTTGTTGAAGCATCAGTAGTAGCTGTTGTAGAGGAGGAAGAAGAAAAAACCGTCACGGCGGAAGAAGAAGAAAACACAGTTGTTGTTGTTGTCGGAGGACAACAACTGCCCATTGAAGAAGCAGAGGTAGAAGAAGTCGAAAATTGTGTAGATGCAGATGCAGATACAGTGGAGGCTGTGTCCACAACAACAAATCCGTCACCTCAGGTGGTTGCAAAGGAGGAGGAGGAGGAGGAGGAGGAGGAGGAAGAGGTTGTCGAGAAGCATACTGAAAAATCTGACAAGACAGATGAGATTGCAGCAGTTGTTGAAGAAGAAGAAGTAGTAGTAGACGCTGCAACAACAAACATCAATGACGAGGGCATCAATAATACTGCGGAAGAAGAAGAAGTAGAAACAACTGCACCGGCAACAACATCAGTTGCATCAGAAAACGAAGAAGCAGTTGACGCGAAGAACAATGATGATGCCATATGCCAATCATCAAACACCGAAAACAACAAACAAGAGGGAGAAGAGGAGGAGGAGGAGGAAGACTCGCAACTAATCGTTCCCGCAGTATCAAGCTCGGGCAGTAGTAGTGATAATGATGGTGAGAATACCACTCGTAGTGAAAGTTCGAATGAAGATGGATATGTCAAGATTGTACGAACACCCTGTGGTGAACCGATGAGTGAATCTGAGTTACATGCTGGAGGAGAAGAAAAGTTGGAAGAAGAAGAAGAAGAAGGAAAACAGGAGGGGACTATGGTGGACAGTGTTATTGAAGAAGAAACGGAGCAGCCTCCTCTAGATGAAGAAGAAGGGGAGGAGGGAGATGAATTACCTTCCGCTTCAATGGATGAAACGACCGAGGCAGGTGTCAGCAATATGAAACGACCGAGGCAGGTGTCAGCAATGAAGTAACTAATAAACAGTTTTGTAGATCTGTAGATTGCTGCCGAAGCTGACCTTGGACGTGAGAGAGCGAACATTCAACTTCAAACTGCAACTAAGCATTCAACAAACGCTCTTCCAATAGTCCAAGAGAGACCTCTCCCAAATAGTTGAAGTGCTTTGATGTTCGCAGATACTCCGTTTTTTTTCCGCAGCAAGGGCATGTCCCCCACATTTTACTCTGACCAAAAAGCTCTACTCCGAAGACATGGTACCTACATTGATTTATAGTCACTCTTCATGTCCTTCTTGCACTCATATTCGTAAATCGCATACTTCATTCGTTCATCTATTGCCTTCTTCACTCTTGATATCTTCATCCTCAACCCAATCGCTATCTTTTCGTCAGTAGAACGTTTGACTCCCTTCTTCCCCTTCAACGCCTTTGAGATATTGTTCCTGTGTTTGTCGGAAAGCTTGCCCCCCTTCATCGCCTTTGAAATATTGTTCCTATGTTCCTCGGAAAGCTTGCCCCCCTTCTTCCCCTTCATCGCCTTTGAAATATTGTTCCTGTGTTCAGTAGGCATCTTGCCAAGGTCCATTCTGCTTTGCTTCTCCCGAAACTCCTCCAATGATTCACGAAGATTCTGTTGATTGACATGTTCTCCGGAGACGAGGTGAATAGCTTGAGCAAAGCTTTTCATCCCAAGTCGAAATAGAATTAGTGCTGTGAGGTACTCGTTCATTCCATGAGGAGAAAGCAAGTTGCCCAAAGCAACTGTTCCCCTCTGCACGTGTCGACCTCTATTGAATCCAATAGGAAGGATATGATGGATACAGATGGATACCTGCGTTCAGATTTGATGTCTCGACTGCCACATTTGATCGGAAATCTCCTGTCATGCCCTCCCACGTGATCAAGAGACTTCTACATCGACGTTGTAATGTTTCAGCATACTTGGGAGCGATGATTCCTGCCCTCATATTGATACCCACAAGAGATTGGTAGTCGAGGATGCCTCGGATTCTTCCCTTGGTAGAGTAATGTCTGCCATTCTCATTCGCCTCACTGCTTTGCCCTAGAATGGGACATAAGGAATTGATTATGACAAAGCAAATCCGATCGTCCGTGTTTGGAACTACTCTGTAACTTGCAAACTGGCCGTGACGACCTATTGCTTTCTTCTCGTGAGACTTTGATACCATTAGTTTGCTCAAGTCACTAGGTCCCCATGGCTGCTTTTCAATCGCATCTATTGCGTATTCCTCGACGTAAATGGCCGCTGTGGAGTCAGAGGGCTCATCTCCTACTTCTAGCATCTCCATCGCTTCTTTGGTACGACTTCTCATCAAATCAATGGACTTGCGTGCTAAATCTGCTTTATCCGGCTCTTGAAAGTCATACCTGAATTTGGTGGTGTTGTCGAACAGTTTGATAACTATCACACGACAATGTTTCACGATTATTCCCTTTTTCTAAATAGTTTTTACTACCCCTTACTACATTGAACAACAAACTCATTCAAAAGAGAAAGAGATCTTTTCAATTGTTTCTGTCTTTTCTTTATTTATTTGTTCTGTGCTTGGTGGGCATCCAAAACTTGCAAGGCCTCGCTAATCTTTGCACCAAGAGCCTCAGGACTTTCTAGCAAGTGGAGCAATTCCGAGTTATCCATCTCCAAAAGCATTCCAGTAATCTTGCCGGCAAGTTCGGGTTGAGTTGTATGAATGAGAGGGTATAAGCGTTCTCCAATCATGTTCTTTTGTTGTTCAGGAGAAGCGCTGGCAAGCGCGGCAGGGGTAAGCTGCTCATTGGATGCGGGTGGTCCCTGAGCAGGAGGTCCCTGAGCAGGAGGAGGAGGAGGTCCACCAGCATTGCGTGCTTGTTGGTTGAATTTGATGGGAGGCTGGCCAGCCATTCCGGGTCCACCGGCCATACCACTACGTCCTCCAGGAGGTCCACGTCCGCCACGTCCACGTCCTCCAGGTCCACGTCCACCACGGCCAGGTTGAGCGGGCATCATGCCATAGCCTGGCATGGGGTAGGCACCTGGTCTTCCGGGTTGACCTTGCATGACGTATCCACCCCTTCCGGCCATCATTTGAGGGCCCATGGGGTAGGCAGGTTGCATACCTCCAGGTCCAGGACGCCCAGGCATGTACATGCCAGGTCCACCGGGCCATTGGGGCATTGGTCCACCCATTGGGCCTCTCATCATTCCCTGACCGGGGGCATTTCCACGGCCTTGGTTGTGCTGAGCCTCCAACTGGGCCCTACGGACATCACGACGTTGCGCCAAGGCAACAAAGATGGGCTTTCCAGCAATAAGCTTTCCATTCATCTCATTCACGGCACGAGTAGCATCCTCGGGAGTAGAGTAGCAAACAAATCCAAATCCACGAGACACACCCGACTTGAGATCCTTCATAACACGAGCACTAGTAATTGTTCCCATGGCAGAAAACTCATCACGCAAGACATCATCGGTGACAGAGTCTTCCAAGTTCTTGACGTAAAGATTCACACCCTGGAATTTGGCAATACGCTCCAACTTCTCAGACTCGTACTTTTGACGAAGCTCACGCTCACGTTCTGCCTTCTTTTGAGCACGACCAACATACAAGACCTTGGTAATAGTTTCACCATCTTCGGTGGTCTCGATCTCCTTCTCATTCAACTCCTCCACAGCCTTGGCGGCGGACTCGTGTTCCACAAAGTTGACGAATCCAAATCCAAGAGACTCTGGCTCGTTTGATTCTTCCTTCGGTTCTTCTGCTGGTGGTGCTTCCTCTTCCTTGGCTGGTTCTTCCTCGGCAGGCTGATGAGATGTTAATGATGAAGAAACGACGCGGAAAATATGATTTCTGTCAGTGAACTCTCTGTGTGCATGAAATTGACAAGAGCAAAAAAACGCACAAGAACAGAAAAAGAAAACAGAACAAACAAACAAAACATAATCAATCATCTCACCTTTTCCTCTTCAGCCCCCTCCTCAGCAGCAGGAGCATCGCCCTCCTCCTCTCCATCCTTCTTCTCCACAACCTTCTTCTTCTTAGGGAAGACCTTCCTCTTTCCCATGGAAATACTCGCACTAGCAATCTCACCAAACGGTTCAAACTCCTGCCTCAACCTAGCCTCATCCCAATCATACGGAATATTCTTAATGAAGCAATTAGTCCAACTCGCCTGATCTGGCCTCGTATCCCTCCTCACAAACATGCCCACCTGCACCTCCTTCCCATCAATCAACATCCCATCCAACTTTTCAATCGCATTCGCCGCAGCCTCATTCGTCTCATAATGCACATACCCATAGCCCTTACTCTTCCCCGTCTCCTTATCACACACCACCTTACAACTCAAAATATTCCCAAACAACGAGAACGTATCATACAATTGCTTATTATCAATATTCTCCTGCAAATTCTTGACGAAGATGTTGCCCACGCCCGAACGCCTCACGGACGGATCACGCTGACTCCACATGATACGACACGCCTTACCTTTAATATCGGTAAAGTTCATACTATCCAACGCACGCTCGGCATCGGCAGCGTTGTGGTAATTGACGTAGGCATATCCCAACGAACGGCGGGTGACGGCATCGCGACAGACGCGGATGGATGCTACGGGACCGACGGCGTTGAAGATTTCGTAAAGGAGGCCTTCGTTGACGTCTGGGAGGAGATCTCCAATGTAGAGTGAGGCAGAGAGAAAGTTTCCTCCTCCTCCTCCTCCGGAGGTTGTGGTGGCGGGTGGTGCTCCTCCTGCTCCGGAACCAGTGGTGGCGGGGGGAGCAGTGGTGGTGGACGTGCTGGGTGCTGCGTCGGGTGACGTGTTGGTGGCGGCGGCTGGTGTATCTTCTGGTTTGGTAGCTGCAGACATGTTTTGATATTTGCTATATTATTTTATAGAATGATGCAAGTGAAACAACGAAAGAGTCGAGATGATGGGAGAGGCGTACTACTACTGTGTTTTGATTGCTGTTGCAATGAGCGCCGCACCGTGGTGTTTTTTCAAAAAATTAGCGTGGGGAGGGGGTCGGAAGGTGAAAAAAGGAGTGGATGGTGTGGAAGTTTGGTGTTTTTAGAAACGTGACAGCTGGAAAAGAGAGTGAGATTTTTTGAGGGGCTAATAATTGGAAAATTGAATACGATAGCTCCCTGGACAGACGGATGGGTGAGGAGCAGGCAGACGCTAAATAAGTACAACAATTCTCAGCCGCAGCTTTTTTGAAGAGAGAGATATACTTATGAGAGATGAGAGATGGAGTTCGCGGACTTTTTGGCTTGAGACTTGAGACATTTCTTTGCTCCTGCACTCTCTTGACAACACAACAGTTCAGCCAGTAGCATGCAGGATAAGAGAATACCATTCTACTTCTTACTTAGTATATATACGGAAGGGCGGAGCAGCTGCAGAGGTGGTGATAAGCGGTTGAAAGAATGGACAAAAACCTTGACTTGGTGTAATGCGATCTGAATATGTTGACATGCATACACATATCATGAGGTCAAAATCAAGAGTTAATCATTCTGGATTACCTTATCTGATAGCAAGGCTGGCATAGCTGATTGTGGACAATGCGTTCAAAAAACATTAAACGCACTGATGTAGAAATGAATATAAGTAACAAGTGAGCTATTTGCATGTACGACATTTGACACAAGTGATCAAGCAAGTGAGAATCTCCGTAACAAGTATATAATGATTTCTCCGTAACAAGTGTATAGTGATGGATAAAGATGAAGTAAAGTGTGATGTAGCAATAGCATTCTTTCTTCTATGAATCTTCTTCTTCTTACAAACTCTAGAGTCGCTTGAAAGGAAAAATATATCTACTCCTACAATTGACCTCGCAGCATCTATTTATCACTTCAAGAAACAATGTCATGTAGTAGCGATAATAGCTTGTAGCAAAAGTCTTCGTCAATGCTTGCTCTCTCTAGAAAGTAGCAGATTCCTCAGAGATGCGGTTACCCGTACCTGGGAATTAGATTGAGATTGATCGTCTCCACCATCACCGAGGCTGAGAGGCCTTCCTCGTGCTCGTGACTGCCTCATCTTCATGGCGTAGTCAACAAACAGATGCTTCCCACCACGAACCTGAAATACAGTTACATAGTGAGTAGAAGAAGCGTGTCAGTTATCGGTCATCGTCAAATGCTGCTACATCGAATTAAGATGATGGTATACTCACCTCATGATGATTGAGGCGCAAGAGAGCATCGTCGGCGGCACTTTGCTGCTCAAACTTCACATAGGCATAACATCGTGACACTCCCATGTCATGGTATATTATTGACGCGCTGATGACGTCTCCATACTGGGAACACAACTGTTTGAGCTCCTCTTCACTCATGTCAACAGGTACATGAGCGATGAATAACTCCTTACCCCGAAGTGACTTGACAGAATAATCGTGGAAAGGACAGTCAAGATCAAGATCCAAGTCGGAATCATGATTCTGCTGGTGATGAATATCCTCGCGGCAAGAGTCACACTCAAAATCATTAGAAAAGATTTGCACTTGTTCTTGTGCTTGTGCTGGAAAGGGAGTTGTTCTACGCAAGATGCCCTCAGAATACTCATAGTCATTTGCATAGACATAGTCAGATGGGTAATTACCACCCCAGGACTGTCCGTATCCGGATGTCATGTAAGGAGAAGAGGGCTGCTGAAACGCTTCCGGCGTGATGGAGCGTTGATCTATAACCGAAGCCGAAGGAGCTTCTTCATTGTGAGATGGATAAGGATTTCTAGGGTGGTGCTCTGAGAACCTTGCAAACGCCACCGGCTGCTGATTCATCGTGTCTATGAATGTGGACGCCACACATATTGGGCTTGGAGCGCGGCCTTGATGCGGATGTTCGACTGGAATGAGGACAGCTTGAGAAGACCAGCCAATGATGGTGGTTCGAGGAGTGTCGTGAGGGGTAGTGGAGACGTTCTCCCCCACACCCACACTCACACCCTCTGCCTCTGCGGCTTGGTCATCGCAATGATTGACTGTAGAATCATTCATTTCGCAGCGTTATTGTATAAGTATCGTTGTGCTTGACTGCTAATTTTGGTGATGGAAGGTTGTGAAGGTGCACAGGATTTACGATTTGAATTACGAGTTACGAGTTCCGATACGTGCTCACAAGTTTGCGACCTGGCACTGGGTACAAATATCTGTGTGGCTGTGGTTCGTTCACACATTCTTCAACTTCTCCACCAGCGTGACAATGCGGCATTGCCTGTCACGGCGAAGTACCAATAATTGCTATAGTAGCTCGATGACATGTCTCTCTCTCTCTCTAGAGAGAGAGAGAGGGAGGGAGTGAGAGGGAGAAGACAATGCGACATTGCCTAGCCAAAGGGCGGGGCGCATTTTCAGAATTTTGGACGGAAAGAGCGACAGACGAGGCACGATTGACATGTTCTCGTGCAAAAGTAAGGGGTTAACCAGATTAGAAAACCAATTACCTAACTGATGTAAGTATTGAAGGTAGGAATCAGTAAGTATCTTTCTCCTAGGATCTTTCTCCTAATTCTAGGCATCTTTCTCCTCATTCACATATGCAGGGTAAAATTCGGTTGTGATGACGAGATACATAAGAGCTTCTTCCTTCATTCAGGCGGCGCTCTTGAGTCAGAAATGCCGGCATTTCTGGACTGAGCACTACGCACAACCAGCGTAGTCATGGAAGTCTGAAGCGACTAAACACCATGTTATGTTTGGCCTTCCCGCGTAATTTTGAGATGGAACGAGAAACGCAAAAAATCCATCATCCACCACCACCTTTTACACCGTCACCATGATGTCCTCCACTCCTGTGGCCACAGTTAAGCGTGCATATTGAATACGCCTAGAATACTCGGCTTGATCAGTCTCATAAATCATCTTATACGCGCCCATAAGCCAGGAAAACTCAGTCGATCCACCGTAAATGAATAAAATAACGTCGCCATCGACGGCATAAAATTTACCACTTTCACCTCCATTCACCCCTCCTATGGACGTTTCGGCAATGATATGTTACAAAAGAGAGTATATCCTTTCACCACATCGATGTTATATATACATTGGGCGTCTATTTATCCTTGGGTAGTCCAAACCCATTATCTAATCGATAATCAACCACATTTCAAAAGTTAGACAGAATCTATTATTTGCTCCTTAAACGCAATGCTGAAATCAACATCGTGAAGGACCGATAACATCAAATGAGTGGTAATTTATATACCAATTGATCGTATGCGTATATTCGAATACTTCGACAAGTGGATGATGCTTTATAGTGATTACAACACATGGGAGACAGTGTTATGTATGTTGGTTTTGATGTAGGCTAAATATGCAATGAGTTTTACTGAACAAACAAGCATTTCCTCAGAACTCATTGTTATTATCGCTCCCAAGGATGTATACTATCATAATAATTATAAGCTGTTGTTTGTTTGATCGATATGCCTCCCGTCTCCATGAACTTTCGGTTAAATGTTGTGTTTGACAGAGACGAAAAACATGTACATTTTTGTATCATCAAAGTGATGTCATATGAGCTTCCATTCCACTCCAAGAGTCAATTAGCTGTCTATCACCATATTAGAGTCGGTGGAGAGTGTTTATTGCCTTCATTGGTGTTTTTGTCACTCCTTATTGCAGTAGGTTCAAAGATAAAAATGAACCATTGATGGACACCGAGTTACGACGTTGAGGATGTCATTACCGGCCGAACATCGGTACACCAAGACACCCACGCCTCCCTATGGATATATACACTCGATTGGTGGGCTGTAAGGCTCATGCTTTATGTCTCCATGGGTTATGCACCGGCATGACTCTCCCTCCGACATGAACGGCAATGTTTCATTAGGAAACTTCGCGCACGAAACTTTTTATTGGAGGAATGCATCGTCGCCAATGCTCCGCGTTTTCTGCGCAGGGGTCGGGTGGTATATGATGAAGCTACTGTAAAAAAACGCGGAGGGTTTGCCGTGTACTGGTGTAATGGTAGGAGATGTTCTCCGCTGTATAGTGTCTATGGTTGAGGATTTTTTTGAAGTTTGTGCCATTGCGTGTGATTTTTGCGTGGGGTGACGGAACTTTTCGAAGTCAGGTGGTGTCTCAATATTTTTCTAATTTAGTCGAGATTAAGTAGCGTAACATGGTGAAAAATGATATATACTACAATTTCGAGATCATTTGATTTTTACCCCCCTACAACTATAAAGTCTTCCTATTAAATTCCTTCGTTAAGACACGTAGAAAAAATAATCGGGATTGAAATAAATTATTTTCTGTAGAATTTTCACGTAGGAATTCAATGGGAAGATTTTACAGTTGGGGGGGTAAAAATCAAATGATCTCGAAATTGTAGTACTCCACACTCCACAAGACAACATCGATGACAGCGGCTGACGATGACATGCAAAAACTGACAACTCGTATGATTAGTAACTCAGGCTTCTTCGCCACCAATCAATATAATTAATGTAGACTACTTGATTCGACCTGTGCAATGGCAATGAACATCAGACCCTGGAATTACCGATATCAATACACCGACGGCACAGCAGGAGGAGACGAAGACCATTATGTGTTTGTCAATCCTGATTGGCTCGCAGCCAGGCTTGAATTCACTGAGATGTCCCTACGCCTACGGCAACAGCAAGAGCTTATGATCTCCATTCAACATGATCAAGCTCCTCCGTTACATTATCCCTACATGCAACAGCAACATTACTCCTCTGTGCCTGTATTTTGCCTTATGATCGTTTCTATTGCATACGGATACGACAAACGTGAAGTGTAGCGTAGATCTAGGAGGACTTCGATGTTGTGGAGGTCTTCGGTCGATTTGGAGCATCACAACCGCGGCGGATTTACGTATGATCGTATAGAAGGAACAAAGGTGTACACGGACCACTAAAGATCACTGTTGAGCGTACTACTCGACTAACGAAGTATTTTTCATTTGTAGACAGTGTGGCATATGCCCACGGTTCCAACAAAGGGATGTTTAAGTAATATACTTAGGTTTATTTTTTTTTTTTTTTTTTGATTAGATAAATAAGTGATTAGTTTAGGATGGTATTCAGGAGCTGTTACTGGGCAAGCTGGATCTGAACTTGCCCATTTTAGGTAATAAGAGGAGTGCAGTCTAGGTATCTCTAGTTCAGTGGCAAGTCCGCACTCCTCTTGTCACCTGTGCTAGGTGATGGTATGTTCCTCCTCCCTCCTACTCTCAACTGCCTCTCGACAGGTGAGAGTGAGAGTCTTAGGTTTATTTAATTCTCGACTTGTGAGCCGTCATGGTGATGACCGATGGTGATGGCTGAAGTTTGATGAGTGATGATGAGTGCGTGCGTGATGCGTGAGTTTTGTTTCCCTCCAAAATCCTAGTTCCCTCCATTTAAGGATATCCTTACTGTTTGTTGCCAATAGTAACGTGCATACCTCAATAGTTTCATTTGATGCCGTTTCGTAAAGTACTGAAGTACCGATGCCCCCATCTTTCCGATCCAAGATACGATAACTCCCAAATATGGTGCGAATGCAGATGCGTTCCAAATATCATTTTCGCCACGGCGTAACACTCCCCAACCAGCAAATGAGATCACCATACGGAATAGTTTCTCCCCATAGTTTGTCCCGACATTTTCTTCTGATTGTCTTCTCAGCAATCTTCTATCAGTGATACCGTCAACTTCTCCTTCTGCAACGATAGTAGTAGGTTCACGAAGGTCGACCCTCTCATAGGTAGTTTGATTGTCCTCAGGATGAACTGGATTGCAATGATGATGTGCAATGTTAATGTTGACGACAGTAGTAGGAATGTCAGAAGATCCAAAAGATGGAATGATGTGTCCATTTGAGAAGGGCATGTCACTTGTGAGTTGAACTTGTTGCGAACTGGTGACTTGAACTTGAACTTTAAGTTGAAGTTGGTGGTGAGAACCCTCCGAATATCGGAATGACACAATATCTCGCGCAGTGGTAGTCCCAATAAAACTCTCGATGAGGAATGCATTAGAATAGTTGCATCGACTAGGAGTAATACTCGATTTGAAAGAGCGTCCAACGTTGATTTGGTGACAGCGTAGAAAGTTGAGCGATGTGGTATCAGTTCGAGCAGCTTGAGCGTCTTCAGCATACTTCACGTAAACATGATCGTAAACATGATGAAGTCCGTAACTCGCAGGACAATGCAGTTCACAATTCACACAACGGACGTGAGCACAATCTCGTGGAAAGTAAATAATAGGCTCCCCATGATTCCATAACGCACAAAGAGTGGCAGTACCAACCGTATGAAGGTAATTACCGATGGCTGACGTAATGGCAACAGCTGTAATCCTCAAAACAGCACCAAAGTAAACTCGAGCTAATTCAACCGAAGAAGAATCTGTATCGAAATAATTGGTAGATATAATCGACGTAAGATCATCGAGCTTAGTGCAAGACACGCAATAAAAGTTCTCCCCATCCTCTGAAGTAATCATGACTTGAGCATTGTCCAAGAAGTAATTGGTGATGTCATGTGTAGCGCTGAAGTCCTGCCTTCCAGAAACTTGGATGATGTCAAATACGATGCAATCTCGTGGGTGTTCAGAGCAGACAATCTTGTAGATAGATTCACACAGCGTCCGGATGATAGAATCGTTGCCAATTGACGTGAAATCTAGAATGCGCGAAAGATATTCGATGACCGACGACTTGACATTGGATTGAGTAATGCTAACCACCAAGAACTTGTAAGGAGAGTAGTCAGACGACTGGTGCTTGCGAGCAAGTAGAATGTAGCCACCTTTCTTGCAGAACAGGATGTAAGATGTACAAGAAGAATAATCTCCCCATGGACGAATGACATAATAAAGTCGATGAATTAACATCTCCCCATGCTCCGAAATGATAGTTCCTTCTGGAATAATATCCTCAGACGAAGGACGATGCAGCATGCAAGTCACAGTGATAGAGAACTGCGCAGCGATGTCTTGACGACTGCATGAATAGACCTGAGCAGCAGAGCCTTGAGAGCCACCAAATAATCCCCAAAATAATGGGTGTGATGATAAATCACGTTGGTATTCTCCGACAGACAAATAATTATGTCCTATGCGATGGTAGTAGAGACGTCGTGTCTTGTCGCACAAGTGCAGGAATAGCTCCCCATTCTCCTTCCAGTACCGAAGTAACGCTGAATCAATAAAATCTTGCGTCATCACAACCACAGAAAAGTACTCCCCATTTATCTTGTGATATCGAGTTGGCTTGAGTAGTGCAATCGTTGACGGCAGAATATCTCCCCACGCAACAATGAGTTGATGAATGAATCTGAGTTGTTGTGCAAAAATATGCCAGCAACGATGTGAACGGATTAGACCACCGCGATGAAACGCTATCACTCCCCTATTCATGGCATGGATGACACGAGTATCATTGGATAATAGTTGGAATACCAAAGATGAAGACGGGTGACGTGAATGTGCGAAGTGACGATTCTCCCCAAAATCAAGAGCATGCAGCTTGCGAATAAAACTTGTGCGCAGCAACTGAACACATGTATTCCATGACAACATAGTCATGAGAAGATCATTCATGTCATGGCTTCGTAGGCATAACTGGAGGGCAGAATGATTCCTATCACCAGAAGAATCAGCATTAATACGCGTGCCAAAAAGAATCACCGACGGATGGAATCCAGAGACGCATGCGGCAAGAAGAGGAACACCACAACTGAGCATAAATGATGTACCAGAGAGAGGCAGAACAACTACCTTGCCAATATCCTTGACTCTGACAAGACTAGAGAACATGAAATCTTCGCGATCTCCCCATTTGATACATCCGGGCTCCCCATGTTCATCCGTAATAAGTCCGACGCCAATAATTCCAGCAATGTTCACAGAGAGTCCTGTAGACGCTTGATAAGAGATAGAATGATCCATAGAGAAACCATGATCGAGTTCCCCCTCGATATTATTGTCAAGCATGACCATAGAAACAATCCTCTTGGTTGATGGAATGTTATCACCGAATAAATCTGCAATAAGAGCGCTCGGAAACTCCCCGTACTCATGAAAAATCATCAGAACACAACGACCTTGTCGAAGTTGTACCTGCGATGTGTAGGTACCAGTCTTGGTAGAAGCAGCAGCAGCAGCAGGCGCTTGTGGAGACACAAGTGTTGTTTGTTCCGCATAAAAAATGAATTTCATCTCCATTGGATTAGCAAGTCCACCATTAGCTCCTCCATCAATTAATCCAGACGTATTAGTGGATATTGCAGCAGCCTTGGAGAGTCCATTATCAAATTCGAAGAAATTCCCATCTTCCGCCATTGCCATAGAATCAATCCTGTTGGTAGTAGGAACATCATCTCCGAATAATCCGGCAATAAATGAGGGTCTCCGCCACCTCGAACGAACCTTGAAGTCAAATTCTTCCTTGAAATCCCTAAAACCATAAATGATTTCAGGCCTGCATGGAGAAATCTCCTCTGCACACGTATCAACCCGGTCGATGTCTAGATATAAATCTGACATGCCAAAATTAATCCTCTGCACATTTCCGTCCGCTTCTTTTGACGGGATGGATTCCATTTCTGATTGGTATTCACGGGTAACTTTCTAAACTCAAAAGAACGAACTCACTGGCCCGGCGACACTAAAGCCTGCCTCGGATCTCAAATAAGGATTACCTCTTCAAATAAGTCAAAGCTTTCTCAGACGAATGTCTAGCCTTCAGGGAACAATACTCACAACTCCAAACACTTCCGTAAAGTTGATTATTGTGTCGAACTCCGATAAGCTTTAGTAGATCAGACGCGAGACTGTTAATCTTTTGCCTTATGATCGTTTCTATTGCATACGGATACGACAAACGTGAAGTGTAGCGTAGATCTAGGAGGACTTCGATGTTGTGGAGGTCTTCGGTCGATTTGGAGCATCACAACCGCGGCGGATTTACGTATGATCGTATAGAAGGAACAAAGGTGTACACGGACCACTAAAGATCACTGTTGAGCGTACTACTCGACTAACGAAGTATTTTTCATTTGTAGACAGTGTGGCATATGCCCACGGTTCCAACAAAGGGATGTTTAAGTAATATACTTAGGTTTATTTAATTCTCGACTTGTGAGCCGTCATGGTGATGACCGATGGTGATGGCTGAAGTTTGATGAGTGATGATGAGTGCGTGCGTGATGCGTGAGTTTTGTTTCCCTCCAAAATCCTAGTTCCCTCCATTTAAGGATATCCTTACTGTTTGTTGCCAATAGTAACGTGCATACCTCAATAGTTTCATTTGATGCCGTTTCGTAAAGTACTGAAGTACCGATGCCCCCATCTTTCCGATCCAAGATACGATAACTCCCAAATATGGTGCGAATGCAGATGCGTTCCAAATATCATTTTCGCCACGGCGTAACACTGTACATGTGCGTGTGCGTGTGGAATCTATGCGTCCATCGCCATCGGCTGCTTCTTCTGCTCGACAAGTGCAGGTGCAAGTACAAGCGTTTTCTCGTGACAATCTCGAAAGGAGTACTCACTTCCAACGATCCGCTGCTGGAGCTGGACCTCACTCTTCTCACCATACCCATGAGTGTCCAACAAAGTCTCCGCAAGGCAAGGGCAAGGGCAGGGGCAAGGAGCTATTTGTCTGTAATCTTCCTTGCAGTTTTACTGAAGAGGAACTGCGAGCCATGTTCTCTACATATGGTATTGTAACCAGAGCCTCAATTGCTCGTTGTGAGACAGGAAAGTCAAAAGGATACGCATTTGTCAAGTTTAAGCTTCAAAGCTCTGCTGATAATGCCATCGCTCACCTCAATTCATTCGAAGTAAGTATGTATGTATCATTATCATGTGATTGGCATCTGTAGATATTCAAAGGGAATTTGTGCTAATCCTGCCATGCATCCATTCATTCAATTTTTTTCAGATTCGTGGCAAGACGCTTCACGTGGATTACTCCGACGCAAAGCAATCTAAAACCCAGAGTCATCGCTAGGTCTAGATGGTCCTCGTATTCGTACTTGCATCTATGCTGTTGCTATGGTACTACTAGAGTGTTACTTTGGCTATGATACATTACTTCCTGAACAATCATCGTTATGATGAGAGATCAACCAGATCATTCAACCTTTTCACTTTCACGCCTGCAATTAGTTAGAAGTGTCATTTTCAGCTGAGAATCACTTCCACTTTCATATTACATATAGAAAACACGTAGATCAGCGACGTTATCTCATCGAGGACTTGTGGCATGCTCGAGCAAAGTTAACTCTTTCAATGGGCTCCGCTGTCGTTGTAATAGTTTAATGCTAATGAATCTACAATTTATTCATCCCCCGGTGTACCATTTCTTCTTGCTGCTGTTGCCAGTTTAACAATCAGTAAAACGTAGCTTTTTCCAATGTGCCTGCTGACTGCTGACTGCTGACTGCTGAAGAAGTGCTTGTATTTGTATTTTCTTGACTCAGTGCTGAAGAACTCTTGGTTGGACTGAGATCATTCCTTGTACAAGTTGCGTCTGCTTGTGTGTTTTCCAGTAGCGTTTTCTCGAGCAGGCGGTCGAGTATGCCTGGTCCACCTCTATAGAAAGTCAGAAGAAATATTGGCTGAAAGAGTCTCTTCGAAAGCAAATACATAAGTGTCACGGCTGATTGTGGACCCTCATCATACACGACATTTGACACAAGTGATCAAGCAAGTGAGAATTTCCGTAACAAGTATCTAATGATTTCTCCGTAACAAGTGTATAGTGATGGATATATGAAGTAATGCGTGATATAGTTATAGTTATTCTTTCTTCTATGAATCTTTTCACACACATTAGTCGCTTCATTGATGAATGGATCTACAATTGATGTCGTAGCATTTAAGTTTATCACTTCAAGAAATAATGTATCGCAGAAAAAGACTTCGTCAGTGGTCTCTATTGACTAGAAAGGCGCAGATGCAGCTATGTGGGACGCCCGCACCTGGCCATTGGCTTGAGCTCGATCGTCTCCACCATCACCGAGGCTGAGAAGCCTTCCTCGTGCTCGTGACTGCCTCATCTTCATGGCAAGGTAGTCGACAAAGAGAAGTTTTCCTCTAACCTGTCAAATGCAGATACACAGTTAGTTAGTACAAGCAGCTTGGAGAAAACATCAATCCATTTCTTATGTGCAGATCAAATGATGATATGGTACTCACCTCATGATGATTGAGGCGCAAGAGAGCATCGTCGGCGGCACTTTGCTGCTCAAACTTCACATAAGCATAGCATCGTGACACACCCGTGTCATGATACATGATTGTCGCGCTGATGACGTCTCCGAAACGCGAGCACAACTGTTTGAGCTCCTCTTCACTCATGTCAACAGGTACATGAGCGATGAACAACTCCTTTCCCCGAAGTGACTTGACAGAATAATCGTGGAAAGGACAGTTAGGATCCAAGAGGGTAGGATCCAAGAGGGTAGGATCCAAGTCACCCTCTGTGACTTGGTAATGGTTTGCTGAAGTATCATTCATTTCGCAGCGTTGCCTTTGTTGTATGCCTTGTCTAATTTTGGTGATGTGAAGGTGCACAGGATTTTATAGACATATCCATTACTTGGCGACCTGCCACTTAATTATTTGTGGCTCTGCTTCGTTCAAACTCAAACGTTCTCGATTCTGATTCTTCAACTTCTCAATCAGCGTGACAATGCGACATTGCTTGTCACGGCGAAGTGCTACATAAGTGTATATATATAGCGTGCTTCATGCTAGCTCGATGACGTGGCAGAAGGGAAGTACCCCTCTCGAGAACTTGAATGCCCACGTATCTCAACTTTCCCCCTGAGAATATAAGTAGGAGTAAGTAACAGAAATTTTAAAGTACGTCTGGTGGGCTTATTGACATGTTCTCGTAAAAAAGTAAGGGGTTAACCCGATTAGAAACCAAACTTATCTGATGTAAGTATTCAAGATAGGAATCAGTAAGTATCTTAGGGTTAGGGTTAGGGTATTAGAATTGCCTAGGATCTTTCTCGTCATTCATGATGATATTCAAATTCGTTTTATAAGTACCATAATGACGACTCATACATATTTAAGAGCATTTTCCTTCAGACTAGCTTTTGAGTCAGAAATGCCGGCATTTCTGGATGATCTCATTGAGTACCCGTGGCATGCTCGAGGACTTTTCAATGGGCTCCACTTCGTTCTAGAGTAGATTAATGCTAATGAATCTACAATAAATGACACGAGACAACTGACAGCTCGTATGACAGCGGCTGACGATGATGACACGCGACAACTGACAGCTCGTAGATTAGTGACTTAGGCTTTTCCGCGGCCAATTATCTTGTACACCATGCGCATACGAATGATAAATTTTTACTACATCTGAATCTATATTTTTCGGCACTGTGCAATGACAATGAACATCAGACCCTGGGATTACCGATATCAATACGAAGACGGCACAGCAGGAGGAGCGGGCCAGAAGCACAGGGCCAAAGATCATTATGTCAATATCGATCTTGATTGGTTCGCAGCCAGGCTTGAATTAGCTGCGATGTCCGTGCGGCAACAGCAACAGCGTGTGAACTTCATTCAAAATGACCAAGCTACTCCGTTACATTATACATATGGCGAGCCTTCAGCTTCAGCTTCAAGACAGTTGATGGGGGCAAGAGTCCCTCCATTACTCTTCTGCGCCTGCGCCTGCGCCTTCGCGTGTGGAAGTCATGCGTTCATCGGCTGCTTCTTCTGCTCGACAAGTGCAGGTTCAAGTACAAGCGTTTTCTCCTGACACTCTCCAATGGAGTACTCACTTTCAACGATCCGCTGCTGGACCTCGCTCACTCTTCTCCTCGTACTCATGAGTGTCCAACGAAGTCTACGGAAGGCAAGGACGGGGGCAGCAAGGAGCTATTTGCATGTACGACACTTGACACAAGCGATGAAGCAAGTGAGAATTTCCGTAACAAGTATATAATGATTTCTCCGTAACAAGTGTATAGTGATGGATAAAGATGAAGTTAAAGTGTGATGTAGCAATAGCATTCTTTCTTCTATGAATCTTCTTCTTCTTACAAACTCTAGAGTCGCTTGAAAGGAAAAATATATCTACTCCTACAATTGACCTCGCAGCATCTATTTATCACTTCAAGAAACAATGTCATGTAGTAGCGATAATAGCTTGTAGCAAAAGTCTTCGTCAATGTCGAATTAAGATGATGGTATACTCACCTCATGATGATTGAGGCGCAAGAGAGCATCGTCGGCGGCACTTTGCTGCTCAAACTTCACATAGGCATAACATCGTGACACTCCCATGTCATGGTATATTATTGACGCGCTGATGACGTCTCCATACTGGGAACACAACTGTTTGAGCTCCTCTTCACTCATGTCAACAGGTACATGAGCGATGAATAACTCCTTACCCCGAAGTGACTTGACAGAATAATCGTGGAAAGGACAGTCAAGATCAACATCCAAGTCGGAATCATGATTCTGCTGGTGATGAATATCCTCGCGGCAAGAGTCATTCTCATAATCATGAGAAAAGACTTGCACTTGTGCTTGTGCTTGTGCTGGAAAGGGAGTTGTTCTACGCAAGATGCCCTCAGAATACTCATAGTCATTTGCATAGACATAGTCAGATGGGTAATTACCGCCCCAGGACCGTCCGTATCCGGATGTCATGTAAGGAGGAGAGGGCTGCTGAAACGCTTCCGGCGTGATGGAGCGTTGATCTATAACCGAAGCCGAAGGAGCTTCTTCATTGTGAGATGGATAAGGATTTCTAGGGTGGTGCTCTGAGAACCTTGCAAACGCCACCGGCTGCTGATTCATCGTGTCCATGAATGTGGACGCCACACATATTGGGCTTGGAGCGCGGCCTTGATGCGGATGTTCGACTGGAATGAGGGCAGCTCGGGAAGACCAGCCAATGATGGTGGCTATAGGAGTGTCGTGAGGGGTAGTGGAGACGTTCTCCCCCGCACCCTCTGTGACTTGGTAATTGTTGGCTGAAGTATCATTCATTTCGCACCGTTGTCGTTGTATGCCTTGGCTGTCTAATTTTGGTGATGTGAAGGTGCAAAGGATTTTATACATATCCATTACTTGGCGATTGGCGACCTGCCACTGTATTTGTGGCTCTGCTTCGTTCAAACGTTTTCGAATCTGATTCTTCAACTTCTCCACCAGCGTGACAATGTAACCGAACTGACGTACT
This sequence comes from Skeletonema tropicum, assembly GCA_037178625.1. Classification (NCBI taxonomy): domain Eukaryota; phylum Bacillariophyta; class Thalassiosirophyceae; order Thalassiosirales; family Thalassiosiraceae; genus Skeletonema; species Skeletonema tropicum. The sequence goes on along the minus strand of CM074141.1, from coordinate 678,656 downwards.
TGTAAAGTTCGGTTGTAATGACGAGATACATTAGAGCATCTCCCTACTTCGGTATTAAATAGGCCGGCGCTCGTCAGATGTATGAATGGCACAAACCAGCGCAGTCACAATGGAAGGTCTGAAGCGACAGAAGTGATACACCACACAGACAACATCGATGACAGCGGCTGACGAGCACTGACAAGGATTAACAAACTTAGGCTTCTCCTCACCAATCATTATCATTTAATGAAGACTACAACATGCTTCGATACTGTGCAATGAATACTACACCCTATCACCGATATCAATACGCAGACGGCACAGCAGGAGGAGCGGGCCAGAAGCAGCACGGGGACGAAGATCATTATGTGTATGTCAATCGCAGTTGGGTCGCAGCCAGGCTTAAATTAGTTGCTATGCCCCTACGCCTACGGCAACAGCAAGAGCTTATGATCTCCATTCAACATGATCAAGCTCCTCTGTTTCAATATACACATAGCGAGCCTTTAGCTTCAGCTTCAGGACAGCCTCAATTCTACCACACGTCGTCCGGCCAAACGGCTGATGGATTTGCTACACAAACCCACTGTTTGCAGTTGCAGCCCGCTATTCATCCCTATCCCTACATGCAACAGGAACATTACTCCTCTGTGCCTGTTCCTGTACATGTGAAATCCATGCGTCCATCGCCATCGGCTGCTTCTTTTGCTCGACATGTGCAGGTGCAAGTACAAGCGTTTTCTCGTGACACTCTCGAAAGGAGTACTCACTTCCAACGATCCGCTGCTGGAGCTGGACCTCACTCTTCTCACCATACCCATGAGTGTCCAACAAAGTCTCCGCAAGGCAAGGGGAGGGGCAAGGAGCTATTTGTCTGTAATCTTCCTTGCAGTTTTACTGAAGAGGAAGTGCGAGCCATGTTCTCTACATATGGTATTGTAACCAGAGCCTCAATTGCTCGTTGTGAGAAAGGAAAGTCAAAAGGATACGCATTTGTCAAGTTTAAGCTTCAAAGCTCTGCTGATAATGCCATCGCTCACCTCAATTTATTCGAAGTAAGTATGTATGTATCATTATCATGTGATTGGCATCTGTAGATATTCAAAGGAAAATTGTGCTAATCTTGCCATGCATCCATTCATTCAATTTTTTCAGATTCGTGGCAAGACGCTTCACTTGGATTACTCCGACGCAAAGCAATCCAAAACCCAGAGTCATCGCTAGGTCTAGGTCTAGGTGGTCCTCGTATTCGTATTTGCATCTATGCTATATATTGCTATTGTACTTAATCTTTCTATCAATCTATGTTACTTTGGCTATGATACATTACTTCCTGAACGATCATCGTTATGATGAGAGATCAACCAGATCATTCAACCTTTTCACTTTCACGCCTGCAATTAGTTAGAAGTGTCATTTTCAGCTGAGAATCACTTCCACTTTCTTATTACATATAGAACACACGTAGATCAACTACGTTATCTATAAGTAGAGGACTTGTGGCATGCTCGAGCAAAGTTGACTTTTTCAATGGGCTCCGCTGTCGTTCTAGTAGTTTAATGCTAATGAATCTACATTATATTCATCCCCAGGTGTACCATTTCTTCTTGCTGCTGTTGCCAGTTTAACAATCAGTAATGAAACGTAGCTTGTTCCAAATGTGCCTGCTGACTGCTGACTGCTGAAGAAGTGCTTGTATTTTCTTGACTCAGTGCTGAAGAACTCTTGGTTGGACTGTGATCATTCCTTGTACAAGTTGCATCTGCTTATGTGTTTTCCAGTAGCGTTTTCTCGAGCAGGCGGCCGAGTATGCCTGGTCCACCTCTATAGAAAGTCAGAAGAAATATTGGCTAAAAGAGTCTCTTCGAAAGCAAATACATAAGTGTCACGGCTGATTGTGGACCCTCATCATACACGACATTTGACACAAGTGATCAAGCAAGTGAGAATTTCCGTAACAAGTATATAATGATTTCTCCGTAACAAGTGTATAGTGATGGATATATGAAGTAATGCGTGATATAGTTATAGTTATTCTTTCTTCTATGAATCTTTTCACACACATTAGTCGCTTCATTGATGAATGGATCTACAATTGATGTCGTAGCATTTAAGTTTATCACTTCAAGAAATAATGTATCGCAGAAAAAGACTTCGTCAGTGGTCTCTATTGACTAGAAAGACGCAGATGCAGCTATGTGGGACGCCCGCACCTGGCCATTGGCTTGAGCTCGATCGTCTTCACCATCACCGAGGCTGAGAGGCCTTCCTCGTGCTAGTGACTGCCTCATCTTCATGGCAAGGTAGTCGACAAAGAGAAGTTTTCCTCTAACCTGAAATACAGTTACATAGTGAGTAGAAGAAGCGTGTCAGTCATCGGTCATCGTCAAATGCTGCTACATCGAATTAAGATGATGATGGTATACTCACCTCATGATGATTGAGGCGCAAGAGAGCATCGTCGGCGGCACTTTGCTGCTCAAACTTCACATAGGCATAACATCGTGACACTCCCATGTCATGGTACATTATTGACGCGCTGATGACGTCTCCATACTGGGAACACAACTGTTTGAGCTCCTCTTCACTCATGTCAACAGGTACATGAGCGATGAACAACTCCTTACCCCGAAGTGACTTGACAGAATAATCGTGGAAAGGACAGTCAAGATCAACATCCAAGTCGGAATCATTCTTCTGATGATGATGATGAATATCCTCGCGGCAAGAGTCACACTCAAAATCATGAGAAAAGACTTGCACTTGTGCTTGTGCTTGTGCTGGAAAGGGAGTTGTTCTACGCAAGATGCCCTCAGAATACTCATAGTCATTTGCATAGACATAGTCAGATGGGTAATTACCGCCCCAGGACCGTCCGTATCCGGATGTCATGTAAGGAGGAGAGGGCTGCTGAAACGCTTCCGGCGTGATGGAGCGTTGATCTATAACCGAAGCCGAAGGAGCTTCTTCATTGTGAGATGGATAAGGATTTCTAGGGTGATCCTCTGAGAACCTTGCAAACGCCACCGGCTGCTGATTCATCGTGTCCATGAATGTGGACGCCACACATATTGGGCTTGGAGCGCGGCCTTGATGCGGATGTTCGACTGGAATGAGGGCAGCTCGGGAAGACCAGCCAATGATGGTGGTTCGAGGAGTGTCGTGAGGGGTAGTGGAGACGTTCTCCCCCGCACCCTCTGTGACTTGGTAATGGTTTGCTGAAGTATCATTCATTTCGCAGCGTTGTCGTTGTATGCCTTGGCTGTCTATTTTTGGTGATGTGAAGGTGCAAAGGATTTTATACATATCCATTACTTGGCGATTGGCGACCTGCCACTGTATTTGTGGCTCTGCTTCGTTCAAACGTTTTCGAATCTGATTCTTCAACTTCTCCACCAGCGTGACAATGTCTCTTTCGATTCTGACATTGCACAAGTAAGTACATTAGTAGGATCTTTCTCTTCGTGATTCGTGATTCACATCGTATCTTGACTGTCTCCAAGTTCGAGAATATGTGGATCACTCTAGGAAGTTCTGATGTATCTCGTCATCACAACCGAACTGACATACTTGTAAAGTTCGGTTGTAATGACGAGATACATTAGAGCATCTCCCTACTTCGGTATTAAATAGGCCGGCGCTCGTCAGATGTATGAATGGCACAAACCAGCGCAGTCACAATGGAAGGTCTGAAGCGACAGAAATGATACACCACACAGACAACATCGATGACAGCTGACGAGCACTGACAAGGATTAACAAACTTAGGCTTCTCCTCACCAATCATTATCATTTAATGAAGACTACAACATGCTTCGATACTGTGCAATGAATACTACACCCTATCACCGATATCAATACGCAGACGGCACAGCAGGAGGAGCGGGCCAGAAGCAGCACGGGGACGAAGACCATTATGTGTATGTCAATCGCAGTTGGGTCGCAGCCAGGCTTAAATTAGTTGCTATGCCCCTACGCCTACGGCAACAGCAAGAGCTTATGATCTCCATTCAACATGATCAAGCTCCTCTGTTTCAATATACACATAGCGAGCCTTTAGCTTCAGCTTCAGGACAGCCTCAATTCTACCACACGTCGTCCGGCCAAACGGCTGATGGATTTGCTACACAAACCCACTGTTTGCAGTTGCAGCCCGCTATTCATCCCTATCCCTACATGCAACAGGAACATTACTCCTCTGTGCCTGTTCCTGTACATGTGAAATCCATGCGTCCATCGCCATCGGCTGCTTCTTTTGCTCGACATGTGCAGGTGCAAGTACAAGCGTTTTCTCGTGACACTCTCGAAAGGAGTACTCACTTCCAACGATCCGCTGCTGGAGCTGGACCTCACTCTTCTCACCATACCCATGAGTGTCCAACAAAGTCTCCGCAAGGCAAGGGGAGGGGCAAGGAGCTATTTGTCTGTAATCTTCCTTGCAGTTTTACTGAAGAGGAAGTGCGAGCCATGTTCTCTACATATGGTATTGTAACCAGAGCCTCAATTGCTCGTTGTGAGAAAGGAAAGTCAAAAGGATACGCATTTGTCAAGTTTAAGCTTCAAAGCTCTGCTGATAATGCCATCGCTCACCTCAATTTATTCGAAGTAAGTATGTATGTATCATTATCATGTGATTGGCATCTGTAGATATTCAAAGGAAAATTGTGCTAATCTTGCCATGCATCCATTCATTCAATTTTTTCAGATTCGTGGCAAGACGCTTCACTTGGATTACTCCGACGCAAAGCAATCCAAAACCCAGAGTCATCGCTAGGTCTAGGTCTAGGTGGTCCTCGTATTCGTATTTGCATCTATGCTATATATTGCTATTGTACTTAATCTTTCTATCAATCTATGTTACTTTGGCTATGATACATTACTTCCTGAACGATCATCGTTATGATGAGAGATCAACCAGATCATTCAACCTTTTCACTTTCACGCCTGCAATTAGTTAGAAGTGTCATTTTCAGCTGAGAATCACTTCCACTTTCTTATTACATATAGAACACACGTAGATCAACTACGTTATCTATAAGTAGAGGACTTGTGGCATGCTCGAGCAAAGTTGACTTTTTCAATGGGCTCCGCTGTCGTTCTAGTAGTTTAATGCTAATGAATCTACATTATATTCATCCCCAGGTGTACCATTTCTTCTTGCTGCTGTTGCCAGTTTAACAATCAGTAATGAAACGTAGCTTGTTCCAAATGTGCCTGCTGACTGCTGACTGCTGAAGAAGTGCTTGTATTTTCTTGACTCAGTGCTGAAGAACTCTTGGTTGGACTGTGATCATTCCTTGTACAAGTTGCATCTGCTTATGTGTTTTCCAGTAGCGTTTTCTCGAGCAGGCGGCCGAGTATGCCTGGTCCACCTCTATAGAAAGTCAGAAGAAATATTGGCTAAAAGAGTCTCTTCGAAAGCAAATACATAAGTGTCACGGCTGATTGTGGACCCTCATCATACACGACATTTGACACAAGTGATCAAGCAAGTGAGAATTTCCGTAACAAGTATATAATGATTTCTCCGTAACAAGTGTATAGTGATGGATATATGAAGTAATGCGTGATATAGTTATAGTTATTCTTTCTTCTATGAATCTTTTCACACACATTAGTCGCTTCATTGATGAATGGATCTACAATTGATGTCGTAGCATTTAAGTTTATCACTTCAAGAAATAATGTATCGCAGAAAAAGACTTCGTCAGTGGTCTCTATTGACTAGAAAGACGCAGATGCAGCTATGTGGGACGCCCGCACCTGGCCATTGGCTTGAGCTCGATCGTCTTCACCATCACCGAGGCTGAGAGGCCTTCCTCGTGCTAGTGACTGCCTCATCTTCATGGCAAGGTAGTCGACAAAGAGAAGTTTTCCTCTAACCTGAAATACAGTTACATAGTGAGTAGAAGAAGCGTGTCAGTCATCGGTCATCGTCAAATGCTGCTACATCGAATTAAGATGATGATGGTATACTCACCTCATGATGATTGAGGCGCAAGAGAGCATCGTCGGCGGCACTTTGCTGCTCAAACTTCACATAGGCATAACATCGTGACACTCCCATGTCATGGTACATTATTGACGCGCTGATGACGTCTCCATACTGGGAACACAACTGTTTGAGCTCCTCTTCACTCATGTCAACAGGTACATGAGCGATGAACAACTCCTTACCCCGAAGTGACTTGACAGAATAATCGTGGAAAGGACAGTCAAGATCAACATCCAAGTCGGAATCATTCTTCTGATGATGATGATGAATATCCTCGCGGCAAGAGTCATTCTCATAATCATGAGAAAAGACTTGCACTTGTGCTTGTGCTTGTGCTGGAAAGGGAGTTGTTCTACGCAAGATGCCCTCAGAATACTCATAGTCATTTGCATAGACATAGTCAGATGGGTAATTACCGCCCCAGGACTGTCCGTATCCGGATGTCATGTAAGGAGAAGAGGGCGGCTGAAACGCTTCCGGCGTGATGGAGCGTTGATCTATAACCGAAGCCGAAGGAGCTTCTTCATTGTGAGATGGATAAGGATTTCTAGGGTGATCCTCCGAGAACCTTGCAAACGCCACCGGCTGCTGATTCATCGTGTCTATGAATGTGGACGCCACACATATTGGGCTTGGAGCGCGGCCTTGATGCGGATGTTCGACTGGAATGAGGACAGCTTGAGAAGACCAGCCAATGATGGTGGTTCGAGGAGTGTCGTGAGGGGTAGTGGAGACGTTCTCCCCCACACCCCCACTCACACCCTCTGCCTCTGCGGCTTGGTCATCGCAATGATTGACTGTAGAATCATTCATTTCGCAGCGTTATTGTATAAGTATCGTTGTGCTTGACTGCTAATTTTGGTGATGGAAGGTTGTGAAGGTGCACAGGATTTACGATTTGAATTACGAGTTACGAGTTCCGATACGTGCTCACAAGTTTGCGACCTGGCACTGGGTACAAATATCTGTGTGGCTGTGGTTCGTTCACACATTCTTCAACTTCTCCACCAGCGTGACAATGCGGCATTGCCTGTCACGGCGAAGTACCAATAATTGCTATAGTAGCTCGATGACATGTCTCTCTCTCTCTCTAGAGAGAGAGAGAGGGAGGGAGTGAGAGGGAGAAGACAATGCGACATTGCCTAGCCAAAGGGCGGGGCGCATTTTCAGAATTTTGGACGGAAAGAGCGACAGACGAGGCACGATTGACATGTTCTCGTGCAAAAGTAAGGGGTTAACCAGATTAGAAAACCAATTACCTAACTGATGTAAGTATTGAAGGTAGGAATCAGTAAGTATCTTTCTCCTAGGATCTTTCTCCTAATTCTAGGCATCTTTCTCCTCATTCACATATGCAGGGTAAAATTCGGTTGTGATGACGAGATACATAAGAGCTTCTTCCTTCATTCAGGCGGCGCTCTTGAGTCAGAAATGCCGGCATTTCTGGACTGAGCACTACGCACAACCAGCGTAGTCATGGAAGTCTGAAGCGACTAAACACCATGTTATGTTTGGCCTTCCCGCGTAATTTTGAGATGGAACGAGAAACGCAAAAAATCCATCATCCACCACCACCTTTTACACCGTGACCATGATGTCCTCCACTCCTGTGGCCACAGTTAAGCGTGCATATTGAATACGCCTAGAATACTCGGCTTGATCAGTCTCATAAATCATCTTATACGCGCCCATAAGCCAGGAAAACTCAGTCGATCCACCGTAAATGAATAAAATAACGTCGCCATCGACGGCATAAAATTTACCACTTTCACCTCCATTCACCCCTCCTATGGACGTTTCGGCAATGATATGTTACAAAAGAGAGTATATCCTTTCACCACATCGATGTTATATATACATTGGGCGTCTATTTATCCTTGGGTAGTCCAAACCCATTATCTAATCGATAATCAACCACATTTCAAAAGTTAGACAGAATCTATTATTTGCTCCTTAAACGCAATGCTGAAATCAACATCGTGAAGGACCGATAACATCAAATGAGTGGTAATTTATATACCAATTGATCGTATGCGTATATTCGAATACTTCGACAAGTGGATGATGCTTTATAGTGATTACAACACATGGGAGACAGTGTTATGTATGTTGGTTTTGATGTAGGCTAAATATGCAATGAGTTTTACTGAACAAACAAGCATTTCCTCAGAACTCATTGTTATTATCGCTCCCAAGGATGTATACTATCATAATAATTATAAGCTGTTGTTTGTTTGATCGATATGCCTCCCGTCTCCATGAACTTTCGGTTAAATGTTGTGTTTGACAGAGACGAAAAACATGTACATTTTTGTATCATCAAAGTGATGTCATATGAGCTTCCATTCCACTCCAAGAGTCAATTAGCTGTCTATCACCATATTAGAGTCGGTGGAGAGTGTTTATTGCCTTCATTGGTGTTTTTGTCACTCCTTATTGCAGTAGGTTCAAAGATAAAAATGAACCATTGATGGACACCGAGTTACGACGTTGAGGATGTCATTACCGGCCGAACATCGGTACACCAAGACACCCACGCCTCCCTATGGATATATACACTCGATTGGTGGGCTGTAAGGCTCATGCTTTATGTCTCCATGGGTTATGCACCGGCATGACTCTCCCTCCGACATGAACGGCAATGTTTCATTAGGAAACTTCGCGCACGAAACTTTTTATTGGAGGAATGCATCGTCGCCAATGCTCCGCGTTTTCTGCGCAGGGGTCGGGTGGTATATGATGAAGCTACTGTAAAAAAACGCGGAGGGTTTGCCGTGTACTGGTGTAATGGTAGGAGATGTTCTCCGCTGTATAGTGTCTATGGTTGAGGATTTTTTTGAAGTTTGTGCCATTGCGTGTGATTTTTGCGTGGGGTGACGGAACTTTTCGAAGTCAGGTGGTGTCTCAATATTTTTCTAATTTAGTCGAGAGTAAGTAGCGTAACATGGTGAAAAATGATACTACAATTTCGAGATCATTTGATTTTTACCCCCCTACAACTATAAAGTCTTCCTATTGAATTCCTTCGTTAAGACACGTAGAAAAAATAATCGGGATTGAAATAAATTATTTTCTGTAGAATTTTCACGTAGGAATTCAATAGGAAGATTTTACAGTTGGGGGGGTAAAAATCAAATGATCTCGAAATTGTAGTACTCCACACTCCACAAGACAACATCGATGACAGCGGCTGACGATGACATGCAAAAACTGACAACTCGTATGATTAGTAACTCAGGCTTCTTCGCCACCAATCAATATAATTAATGTAGACTACTTGATTCGACCTGTGCAATGGCAATGAACATCAGACCCTGGAATTACCGATATCAATACACCGACGGCACAGCAGGAGGAGACGAAGACCATTATGTGTTTGTCAATCCTGATTGGCTCGCAGCCAGGCTTGAATTCACTGAGATGTCCCTACGCCTACGGCAACAGCAAGAGCTTATGATCTCCATTCAACATGATCAAGCTCCTCCGTTACATTATCCCTACATGCAACAGCAACATTACTCCTCTGTGCCTGTACATGTGCGTGTGCGTGTGGAATCTATGCGTCCATCGCCATCGGCTGCTTCTTCTGCTCGACAAGTGCAGGTGCAAGTACAAGCGTTTTCTCGTGACACTCTCGAAAGGAGTACTCACTTCCAACGATCCGCTGCTGGAGCTGGACCTCACTCTTCTCATCATACCCATGAGTGTCCAACAAAGTCTCCGCAAGGCAAGGGCAAGGGCAGGGGCAAGGAGCTATTTGTCTGTAATCTTCCTTGCAGTTTTACTGAAGAGGAACTGCGAGCCATGTTCTCTACATATGGTATTGTAACCAGAGCCTCAATTGCTCGTTGTGAGAAAGGAAAGTCAAAAGGATACGCATTTGTCAAGTTTAAGCTTCAAAGCTCTGCTGATAATGCCATCGCTCACCTCAATTCATTCGAAGTAAGTATGTATGTATCATTATCATGTGATTGGCATCTGTAGATATTCAAAGGAAAATTGTGCTAATCTTGCCATGCATCCATTCATTCAATTTTTTCAGATTCGTGGCAAGACGCTTCACTTGGATTACTCCGACGCAAAGCAATCCAAAACCCAGAGTCATCGCTAGGTCTAGGTGGTCCTCGTATTCGTATTTGCATCTATGCTATTGCTAGGTACTACTAGAGTGTTACTTTGGCTATGATACATTACTTCCTGAACCTGAACAATCATCGTTATGATGAGACATCAACCAGATCATTCAACCTTTTCACTTTCACGCCTGCAATTAGTTAGAAGTGTCATTTTCAGCTGAGAATCACTTCCGCTTTCATATTACATATAGAACACACGTAGATCAACTACGTTATCTCATAGAGGACTTGTGGCATGCTCGAGCAAAGTTGACTCTTTCAATGGGCTCCGCTGTCGTTCTAGTAGTTTAATGCTAATGAATCTACATTATATTCATCCCCCGGTGTACCATTTCTTCTTGCTGCTGTTGCCAGTTTAACAATCAGTAATGAAACGTAGCTTGTTCCAAATGTGCCTGCTGACTGCTGACTGCTGAAGAAGTGCTTGTATTTTCTTGACTCAGTGCTGAAGTACTCTTAGTTGGACTGTGATCATTCCTTGTACAAGTTGCATCTGCTTATGTGTTTTCCAGTAGCGTTTTCTCGAGCAGGCGGTCGAGTATGCATGCTCCACCTACCTCCATAGAAATAGAAAGTCAGAAGAAATATTGGCTAAAAGAGTCTCTTCGAAAGCGAATACATAAGTGTCACGGCTGATTGTGGACCCTCATCATACATGACATTTGACACAAGTGATCAAGCAAGTGAGAATTTCCGTAACAAGTATATAATGATTTCTCAGTAACAAGTGTATAGTGATGGATATATGAAGTAATGCGTGATATAGTTATAGTTATTCTTTCTTCTATGAATCTTTTCACACACATTAGTCGCTTCATTGATGAATGGATCTACAATTGATGTCGTATCATTTAAGTTTATCACTTCAAGAAATAATGTATCGCAGAAAAAGACTTTGTCAGTGCTCTCTATTGACTAGAAAGGCGCAGATGCAGCTATGTGGGACGCCCGCACCTGGCCATTGGCTTGAGCTCGATCGTCTTCACCTTCACCATCACTGACACTGAGGCTGAGAGGCCTTCCTCGTGCTCGTGACTGCCTCATCTTCATGGCAAGGTAGTCGACAAACAGAAGTTTTCCTCTAACCTGTCAAATGCAGATACACAGTTAGTTAGTACAAGCAGCTTGGAGAAAACATCAATCCATTTCTTATGTGCGGATCAAATGATGATATGGTACTCACCTCATGATGATTGAGGCGCAAGAGAGCATCGTCGGCGGCACTTTGCTGCTCAAACTTCACATAAGCATAAGCATAGCATCGTGACACACCCGTGTCATGATACATGATTGTCGCGCTGATGACGTCTCCGAAACGCGAGCACAACTGTTTGAGCTCCTCTTCACTCATGTCAACAGGTACATGAGCGATGAATAACTCCTTTCCCAGAAGTGACTTGACAGAATAATCGTGGAAAGGACAGTTAGGATCCAAGAGGGTAGGATCCAAGTCACCCTCAGTGGCTTGGTAATGGTTGGATGAAGTATCATTCATTTCGCAGCGTTGTCGTTGTTGTATGCCTTGTCTAATTTTGGTGATGTGAAGGTGCACAGGATTTTATAGACATATCCATTACTTGGCGACCTGCCACTTAATTATTTGTGGCTCTGCTTCGTTCAAACTCAAACGTTCTCGATTCTGATTCTCCAACTTCTCAATCAGCGTGACAATGCGACATTGCTTGTCACGGCGAAGTGCTAGCGTGCTTCATGCTAGCTCGATGACGTGGCAGAAGGTCAGTACCCCATCTCGAGAACTTGAATGCCCACGTATCTCAACTTTCCTCCGGAGAATACTTATTGACATGTTCTCGTAAAAATTAAGGGGTTACCCGATTAGAAACCAAACTTACTCTGATGTAAGTATTCAAGATAGGAATCAGTAAGTATCTTAGGGTTAGGGTTAGGGTATTATCGTCATTCATGATGATATGTATTCAAATTCGTTGTAAGTACCATAATGACGACTCATACATAAGAACATTTTCCTTCAGACTAGCTTTTGAGTCAGAAATACCGGCATTTCTGGATGATCCATTGAGTACCCGTGGCATGCTCGAGGACTTTTCAATGGGCTCCACTTCGTTCTAGAGTAGATTAATGCTATACAATGAATCTACCAATGAATGACACGAGACAACTGACAGCTCGTATGACAGCGGCTGACGATGATGACACGCGACAACTGACAGCTCGTAGATTAGTGACTTAGGCTTCTCCGCGGCCAATTATCTTGTACACCATGCGCATGCGCATGATAAATTTTTACTACATCTGAATCTACATTTTTCGGCACTGTGCAATGACAATGAACATCAGACCCTGGGATTACCGATATCAATACGAAGACGGCACAGCAGGAGGAGCGGGCCAGAAGCACAGGGCCAAAGATCATTATGTCACTATCGATCTTGATTGGCTCGCAGCCAGGCTTGAATTAGCTGCGATGTCCGTACGGCAACAGCAACAGAGTGTGAACTTCATTCAAAATGACCAAGCTCCTCCGTTACATTATACATATGGCGAGCCTTCAGCTTCAGCTTCAAGACAGCCTCAATAATTCTACCACACGTCGTCCGGCCAATCGGCTGATGGATTTGCTACACAAGCCCACCGTTTACAGTTGAAGCCCGGTATTTCTCCTCCCTCCAAGAACAACATCCTATGTGGGGGCAAGAGTCCCTCCATTACTCTTCTGCGCCTGCGCCTGCGCCTGTGCGTGTGGAAGTCATGCTTTCATCGGCTGCTTCTTCTGCTCGACAAGTGCAGGTTCAAGTACAAGCGTTTTCTCCTGACACTCTCCAATGGAGTACTCACTTTCAACGATCCGCTGCTGGACCTCGCTCACTCTTCTCCTCGTACTCATGAGTGTCCAACAAAGTCTACGGAAGGCAAGGACGGGGGCAGCAAGGAGCTATTTGCATGTACGACATTTGACACAAGTGATCAAGCAAGTGAGAATTTCCGTAACAAGTATATAATGATTTCTCCGTAACGATTGTATAGTGATGGATAAAGATGAAGTTAAAGTGTGATGTAGCAATAGCATTCTTTCTTCTATGAATCTTCTTCTTCTTACAAACTCTAGAGTCGTTTGAAAGGAAAAATATATCTACTCCTATAATTGACCTCGCAGCATCTATTTATCACTTCAAGAAACAATGTCATGTAGTAGCGATAATAGCTTGTAGCAAAAGTCTTCGTCAATGCTTGCTCTCTCTAGAAAGGAGCAGATTCCTCAGAGATGCGGTTACCCGTACCTGGGAATTAGATTGAGATTGATCGTCTCCACCATCACCGAGGCTGAGAGGCCTTCCTCGTGCTCGTGACTGCCTCATCTTCATGGCAAGGTAGTCGACAAACAGATGCTTCCCACCACGAACCTGAAATACAGTTACATAGTGAGTAGAAGAAGCGTGTCAGTTATCGGTCATCGTCAGATGCTGCTACATCGAATTAAGATGATGGTATACTCACCTCATGATGATTGAGGCGCAAGAGAGCATCGTCGGCGGCACTTTGCTGCTCAAACTTCACATAGGCATAACATCGTGACACTCCCATGTCATGATACATTATTGACGCGCTGATGACGTCTCCATACTGGGAACACAACTGTTTGAGCTCCTCTTCACTCATGTCAACAGGTACATGAGCGATGAATAACTCCTTTCCCCGAAGTGACTTGACAGAATAATCGTGGAAAGGACAGTCAAGATCAACATCCAAGTCGGAATCATTCTTCTGATGATGATGATGAATATCCTCGCGGCAAGAGTCATTCTCATAATCATGAGAAAAGACTTGCACTTGTGCTTGTGCTTGTGCTGGAAAGGGAGTTGTTCTACGCAAGATGCCCTCAGAATACTCATAGTCATTTGCATAGACATAGTCAGATGGGTAATTACCGCCCCAGGACTGTCCGTATCCGGATGTCATGTAAGGAGAAGAGGGCGGCTGAAACGCTTCCGGCGTGATGGAGCGTTGATCTATAACCGAAGCCGAAGGAGCTTCTTCATTGTGAGATGGATAAGGATTTCTAGGGTGATCCTCCGAGAACCTTGCAAACGCCACCGGCTGCTGATTCATCGTGTCTATGAATGTGGACGCCACACATATTGGGCTTGGAGCGCGGCCTTGATGCGGATGTTCGACTGGAATGAGGACAGCTTGAGAAGACCAGCCAATGATGGTGGTTCGAGGAGTGTCGTGAGGGGTAGTGGAGACGTTCTCCCCCACACCCCCACTCACACCCTCTGCCTCTGCGGCTTGGTCATCGCAATGATTGACTGTAGAATCATTCATTTCGCAGCGTTATTGTATAAGTATCGTTGTGCTTGACTGCTAATTTTGGTGATGGAAGGTTGTGAAGGTGCACAGGATTTACGATTTGAATTACGAGTTACGAGTTCCGATACGTGCTCACAAGTTTGCGACCTGGCACTGGGTACAAATATCTGTGTGGCTGTGGTTCGTTCACACATTCTTCAACTTCTCCACCAGCGTGACAATGCGGCATTGCCTGTCACGGCGAAGTACCAATAATTGCTATAGTAGCTCGATGACATGTCTCTCTCTCTCTCTAGAGAGAGAGAGAGGGAGGGAGTGAGAGGGAGAAGACAATGCGACATTGCCTAGCCAAAGGGCGGGGCGCATTTTCAGAATTTTGGACGGAAAGAGCGACAGACGAGGCACGATTGACATGTTCTCGTGCAAAAGTAAGGGGTTAACCAGATTAGAAAACCAATTACCTAACTGATGTAAGTATTGAAGGTAGGAATCAGTAAGTATCTTTCTCCTAGGATCTTTCTCCTAATTCTAGGCATCTTTCTCCTCATTCACATATGCAGGGTAAAATTCGGTTGTGATGACGAGATACATAAGAGCTTCTTCCTTCATTCAGGCGGCGCTCTTGAGTCAGAAATGCCGGCATTTCTGGACTGAGCACTACGCACAACCAGCGTAGTCATGGAAGTCTGAAGCGACTAAACACCATGTTATGTTTGGCCTTCCCGCGTAATTTTGAGATGGAACGAGAAACGCAAAAAATCCATCATCCACCACCACCTTTTACACCGTGACCATGATGTCCTCCACTCCTGTGGCCACAGTTAAGCGTGCATATTGAATACGCCTAGAATACTCGGCTTGATCAGTCTCATAAATCATCTTATACGCGCCCATAAGCCAGGAAAACTCAGTCGATCCACCGTAAATGAATAAAATAACGTCGCCATCGACGGCATAAAATTTACCACTTTCACCTCCATTCACCCCTCCTATGGACGTTTCGGCAATGATATGTTACAAAAGAGAGTATATCCTTTCACCACATCGATGTTATATATACATTGGGCGTCTATTTATCCTTGGGTAGTCCAAACCCATTATCTAATCGATAATCAACCACATTTCAAAAGTTAGACAGAATCTATTATTTGCTCCTTAAACGCAATGCTGAAATCAACATCGTGAAGGACCGATAACATCAAATGAGTGGTAATTTATATACCAATTGATCGTATGCGTATATTCGAATACTTCGACAAGTGGATGATGCTTTATAGTGATTACAACACATGGGAGACAATGTTATGTATGTTGGTTTTGATGTAGGCTAAATATGCAATGAGTTTTACTGAACAAACAAGCATTTCCTCAGAACTCATTGTTATTATCGCTCCCAAGGATGTATACTATCATAATAATTATAAGCTGTTGTTTGTTTGATCGATATGCCTCCCGTCTCCATGAACTTTCGGTTAAATGTTGTGTTTGACAGAGACGAAAAACATGTACATTTTTGTATCATCAAAGTGATGTCATATGAGCTTCCATTCCACTCCAAGAGTCAATTAGCTGTCTATCACCATATTAGAGTCGGTGGAGAGTGTTTATTGCCTTCATTGGTGTTTTTGTCACTCCTTATTGCAGTAGGTTCAAAGATAAAAATGAACCATTGATGGACACCGAGTTACGACGTTGAGGATGTCATTACCGGCCGAACATCGGTACACCAAGACACCCACGCCTCCCTATGGATATATACACTCGATTGGTGGGCTGTAAGGCTCATGCTTTATGTCTCCATGGGTTATGCACCGGCATGACTCTCCCTCCGACATGAACGGCAATGTTTCATTAGGAAACTTCGCGCACGAAACTTTTTATTGGAGGAATGCATCGTCGCCAATGCTCCGCGTTTTCTGCGCAGGGGTCGGGTGGTATATGATGAAGCTACTGTAAAAAAACGCGGAGGGTTTGCCGTGTACTGGTGTAATGGTAGGAGATGTTCTCCGCTGTATAGTGTCTATGGTTGAGGATTTTTTTGAAGTTTGTGCCATTGCGTGTGATTTTTGCGTGGGGTGACGGAACTTTTCGAAGTCAGGTGGTGTCTCAATATTTTTCTAATTTAGTCGAGAGTAAGTAGCGTAACATGGTGAAAAATGATACTACAATTTCGAGATCATTTGATTTTTACCCCCCTACAACTATAAAGTCTTCCTATTGAATTCCTTCGTTAAGACACGTAGAAAAAATAATCGGGATTGAAATAAATTATTTTCTGTAGAATTTTCACGTAGGAATTCAATAGGAAGATTTTACAGTTGGGGGGGTAAAAATCAAATGATCTCGAAATTGTAGTACTCCACACTCCACAAGACAACATCGATGACAGCGGCTGACGATGACATGCAAAAACTGACAACTCGTATGATTAGTAACTCAGGCTTCTTCGCCACCAATCAATATAATTAATGTAGACTACTTGATTCGACCTGTGCAATGGCAATGAACATCAGACCCTGGAATTACCGATATCAATACACCGACGGCACAGCAGGAGGAGACGAAGACCATTATGTGTTTGTCAATCCTGATTGGCTCGCAGCCAGGCTTGAATTCACTGAGATGTCCCTACGCCTACGGCAACAGCAAGAGCTTATGATAACCATTCAACATGATCAAGCTCCTCCGTTACATTATCCCTACATGCAACAGCAACATTACTCCTCTGTGCCTGTACATGTGCGTGTGCGTGTGGAATCTATGCGTCCATCGCCATCGGCTGCTTCTTCTGCTCGACAAGTGCAGGTGCAAGTACAAGCGTTTTCTCGTGACAATCTCGAAAGGAGTACTCACTTCCAACGATCCGCTGCTGGAGCTGGACCTCACTCTTCTCACCATACCCATGAGTGTCCAACAAAGTCTCCGCAAGGCAAGGGCAAGGGCAGGGGCAAGGAGCTATTTGTCTGTAATCTTCCTTGCAGTTTTACTGAAGAGGAACTGCGAGCCATGTTCTCTACATATGGTATTGTAACCAGAGCCTCAATTGCTCGTTGTGAGACAGGAAAGTCAAAAGGATACGCATTTGTCAAGTTTAAGCTTCAAAGCTCTGCTGATAATGCCATCGCTCACCTCAATTTATTCGAAGTAAGTATGTATGTATCATTATCATGTGATTGGCATCTGTAGATATTCAAAGGAAAATTGTGCTAATCTTGCCATGCATCCATTCATTCAATTTTTTCAGATTCGTGGCAAGACGCTTCACTTGGATTACTCCGACGCAAAGCAATCCAAAACCCAGAGTCATCGCTAGGTCTAGGTCTGGGTGGTCCTCGTATTCGTATTTGCATCTATGCTATATATTGCTATTGTACTTAATCTTTCTATCTATCTATGTTACTTTGGCTATGATACATTACTTCCTGAACGATCATCGTTATGATGAGAGATCAACCAGATCATTCAACCTTTTCACTTTCACGCCTGCAATTAGTTAGAAGTGTCATTTTCAGCTGAGAATCACTTCCACTTTCTTATTACTTAGAACACACGTAGATCAACTGCGTTATCTATAAGTAGAGGACTTGTGGCATGCTCGAGCAAAGTTGACTTTTTCAATGGGCTCCGCTGTCGTTCTAGTAGTTTAATGCTAATGAATCTACATTATATTCATCCCCAGGTGTACCATTTCTTCTTGCTGCTGTTGCCAGTTTAACAATCAGTAATGAAACGTAGCTTGTTCCAAATGTGCCTGCTGACTGCTGACTGCTTAAGAAGTGCTTGTATTTTCTTGACTCAGTGCTGAAGAACTCTTGGTTGGACTGTGATCATTCCTTGTACAAGTTGCATCTGCTTATGTGTTTTCCAGTAGCGTTTTCTCGAGCAGGCGGCCGAGTATGCCTGGTCCACCTCTATAGAAAGTCAGAAGAAATATTGGCTAAAAGAGTCTCTTCGAAAGCAAATACATAAGTGTCACGGCTGATTGTGGACCCTCATCATACACGACATTTGACACAAGTGATCAAGCAAGTGAGAATTTCCGTAACAAGTATATAATGATTTCTCCGTAACAAGTGTATAGTGATGGATATATGAAGTAATGCGTGATATAGTTATAGTTATTCTTTCTTCTATGAATCTTTTCACACACATTAGTCGCTTCATTGATGAATGGATCTACAATTGATGTCGTAGCATTTAAGTTTATCACTTCAAGAAATAATGTATCGCAGAAAAAGACTTCGTCAGTGGTCTCTATTGACTAGAAAGACGCAGATGCAGCTATGTGGGACGCCCGCACCTGGCCATTGGCTTGAGCTCGATCGTCTTCACCATCACCGAGGCTGAGAGGCCTTCCTCGTGCTAGTGACTGCCTCATCTTCATGGCAAGGTAGTCGACAAAGAGAAGTTCGACACAGAGTCGGGTAGGTCGGGCCCCTTGCTCTTTGAGAGTGGATCTGCTGCAGGTGGTGGTTCTGCGGGGTAAGTTTCATCAGTGTTTACGGGATATCGTGGAATGGACTTTGCTCTATCATCTCTATCGCATTGTAATCTTACACTCTACACATGTTCATATTGCACATTACTTCTTCACGTCTCTTGGCAGATCAATCGAGATGAAAGTAGGATACAGTAAGTATAAGCATAACGGCGGGCACGTCAAAGTTGCTGCAGGAGAGGCCAAGGGCAATGCAATTGGTGGTTCCGTAGATATAGCCGCCGGTAATGGGACTTCTTCTACAGGTAGAGGCGGCAGTGTGTCCATTGCTGCAGGTAATTCATCCGGCGAAAGCCCCTTTGATGTTGCTGGCCACTTGACGATGACTGCAGGCTCTGCGAACAAAGGCGATGGAGGAGCTGTCTCAATTCAGTCGGGTGGAAGTACTGAAAAAGACAGCGGTGCCATAGGTGAGTGTACAACAACCGTGACATGTATTTTCATCCATCTTCCTTCGTCCACGACACTTTTTCGTCTCATGCTCATGTCATTTCCTGATTGCTCTTTGAATGTAGTCATTGCTACTGCTGCTTCCGGCAGTGAAGGCATGAGTGGATCTTTATCTATGAGTACTGGGTCATCTAAACGTGGGAATTCTGGCGAAATCAGTATCCGTACTGGTGATTCAGATGCCTATTACACCGCGTCTACCAATCGAAAGACGGGAGGTGGTGGAAACATCACCTTGGCTGTAGGAACGGCCAACTTTGGCCGAGGCGGGTACATGAAACTCTCAGCTGGATCAACAACTGGATTCTCTCGATACGATGTCTGGAATCCCATCGATGTGACAGGTGGTGAAATCGAGATGACTTCTGGATCTTCTAAAGAATCACATTCGGGTCATATTGAAATCGCCACTGCTCCTGCTGGAATGCGAGGCGTTTCTGGCTACCTCAAGCTACAAACTGGAGACGCTTCGTCTGGAGATGCTGGTACTATTGGTAAGTCCGAGTGAAATTGATCCAAGAGTGCCTCTCGAGAGTCAAATTTTTGTGATGCCTCACACTGCCATGTTGCTTCTGTTTCTTTCCTCTGCCTCTAAGCTGCTATCTACTGGTAATGGGTGAGTTTCATGAGTGTTGAAAGCAAATGTATTGAGCTACAATCAATTCAATGGAGGAGATGTGGACCTCAATGGAGGATCATGAGGTGGAAAAGCCGCGTGGCAGCTCCTCACAGATCACAGAAGAGTTTCCTTCAATTGTCGTAGAAATTCGAGACCTTCTTATCAATGATGAGAACTACTGCGAATCCAAAGACAATGTCTCTACTTCAAGTCTCGTCCAATGACAGGAAAGGATTCCTGCATGCCTGGGGTGTACTTGCTTATTCATTTCCTGTTGAATTACATCAAGATTGGAATGAGCAATAACTAGACAACTGGAACGACCCGTCGAGTGAAACCTCAGATTCCAGTTGAAGTCACTCCGCAGCAATGTAGTGCCATATGCATCACAAGAGAAGAGATGGTGGCAATGATGAAGAGATCGCCAATTTTGAACTCATTCATTGAAGCTCTCCTCGAATCGCTTCCTGCATTTCAGTATCACGAAGACCACGAGGATGAAGCATACGCCAAGGTGGCTAATCAAGTCATGGAGTCTGCAATCATGGCTATAATGATTAAGTCGAATGACTGCAAAGTCGATATTGACTTGGCTTGGAGCGCTTATTCAATGTTTCAAGAGACGTTCGTGGATCACTGCCATATTAGCGCTGTTCAACCTGATCGAAGATTGCGATGACGACGCTACACTTTGAGGCTTGTGGCATATTCTCAAGGAACGACCAAAGGGGGGATTTCTTACCAATACCATGTACGAGCTTTTGTTAACCCTTCTCACAGTTACAACCCACCGAGGCAAGCTGTGAACACTTCTCACAGTAACCCATCTGGGCAAGCTGTGAATCATTCTCACGGTTACAACCCATCTGGGCAAGCCGTGAACGCCAATGGGACCCCTTCCACCCCTCATCCACACGGTAACAACTCACATGAGCAAACCGTGAGAATAACCATTCTGGGCAAGCTGTGAGCATCATTACTTGCGGTAACAACCCTCATGGGCAAGCCGCGACTGTCAACGTTGCCCCTCACGGTAGCTCACATGAGCACGCTGTGAATGGCATGCCCCAGGGGAATACCTGTCCATCGGAGAACGCTATCGCCTACTTCATAGATGTGGCTTTGAACTCAAATGTGATAGTGATAGCTCTAGTTTACGAGGAAAACTTTGCCTTTACAATCCTTGATGAAGAAAACATCTCAGTCTCAGTCGACCGGTTTATAAAGTATTTTGGCAGCGCTCGTTGCGATGCCTCTATTTTTGGCATTACTGAAAGCGATGTGCCTACTTTTGACAGCTCTCATTGGAAAGTTATCTTCGTTCAACACAAGACTATCACCAAACCATGCCAGTCGCACGCAATCTGGGCTCTTTTACGTACGATTCCTGTTCATAGTGACTTCCAAATTGCGACATTCTTGCTACAAGACAAAGAATGCACTTCGTTTCGCGAGGGAGAATGGTGTATATACACTCAGACGAGGAAGAACAGAACTGGCCAAACCAGACACGCGTCTGTGGGGATTCATTCAGATGATCAATTGTCTATCTATTCAGAATCACTTGTCAATATCAAGTCTGCAAGAAACAAGAGCTGTCCTTTACTCGTTCATACCAGCTTTGCACTTAAATCATCTACTGACGTGCACATCAACAAAAGCATCAGTGGAAGTGTTACCAACAAGCGCAATGGCGGATACGATATCCTTCTCGAGCATATCATCAGCAAGCAAGGGAGATCATATCATCAAGAGCCAACTGGAAGCATTTGCATCTGCGGCAATTGTAGATAAAGACAAGAATGTTGGAGATGAAACTTCAAGAAAGGGCGAGCACCAAGGTCGTAGACAATGTTTATCGTTAGTAGTTATCGTTGATTAACTAAAAGAAGTGAGAGCCTCGCCCGCTCTCTTGGGAGGCTTGTCATGCTCCCAAATGAAAGATAAGTAAGTGGTAAAGTAAGCTTTTTGTAGTCGAACTAGAGTCAGTCATTGTGACACAGGTCGTGTCTCAACACACTCCTGCAGCCATGACTCATGAATTCGTCACTGGCTGGACCCCCAAGTTCCTCGCACGTGTTGGCACGTTCGAGGTCATCGTCGTAATCCACGGGCACATTCATTAGATGCCCTCGCATGATTCGAAATGGGCTACCTTGAAGTGGTTTGGTGTTTACGTCCGCGCGCATTTCTTTGGTCGGACAATACAGTACTTCAATCTCACCACTGTCAATCTTATCCTTGATGAAGAAGTATCGTGCATGGATGTGCTTCGTTCGTTTTGTACTAGAAGCACGACCATTTCGTTGCATCAGCATTGTACTCTGGTTGTCCTGATAAAGGATGTTATGATCAACGGTGTACCCCTGAGCTTCGATGAAATGTCTGCTCCACAATACCAAACCCAGGCCATCGTGCGCACCAACTAGTTCCGACTCCGTGGAACTCTTCGTATTCAACTTTTGTTTACTAGACGAGCTGAGAGCTGCTCCCTTCCCAAGGGAGAACACAGTTCCAGTGTGTCCTCTACAATCCATGTGCACATTGTGAGATGAATCAATCCACAATTTGAGTATTGACAGGTTGTCCACTTCTAAAGTAAGCTTCATGTACAATGTTCCCTTGAGATACTTTAACACTCGTTTCAGTTTCCCCCAGGACCTGGAAGCCCCCTGGTACACAGACGAAGTATCGTTACGTTGCTAGGGGTGATTCTCACATGCAGTCCTCCATTCGTGGTAACATGGAAGGACTCAGCAAGAAACAAGTTCTCGGTGCTCATAATGCTCGCCTCCTTCAAGCCTGTATGGGAAACCTGCCTACCAGCAAGATGAAAGATCTGGTAAGAAACAATCGTTTACGGAATTGCTCTATTACTCTTGCTGACATCGACAATGCTAACTTTATCTATGGTACAGCGCGCCCCAACCTACGCGGACTAGTAGAGGAAAAGTAAATGACATCAAAGTGGAGATTCCTCGGGATTTCTACAAACTGCACAAGTTTGTGTCTTTGTCGGCCGATGTGATGTTCTGCAATGGGATTCCGTTCTTAACGACTGTTTATCTCGAGCCTCGCCCGCTCTCTTGGGAGGCTTGTCATGCTCCCAAATGAAAGATAAGTAAGTGGTAAGTAAGCTTTTTGTAGTCGAACTAGAGTCAGTCATTGTGACACAGGTCGTGTCTCAACAAAGAAGAATCTTTCAATCGAATTTCACCATTGGTCAACTAGCGAGAAAGCGAGATCAAATCCAGCTTCAAACGCGATAGCTCTATTGTACGTCAACAATCGTATCGTCAAAGGTCCAGAAGAAAAACCCTTCACAGAAGGCCCAATCAACAAGTACCTCCTGCGGATTCTCACGGCAACACAACCTGCCAAGTCTCGGCAAAAATGTGCACAATGCAATCCGCCTCAATTCATTATTGGCAGCGTCCATCACGATGCCACCTCCAGCGAGTGCCACAACATTTGCGTCAGCAGCGTTCAAAACGATGCTACATTTGCTCAAGACAACAATCTTCCTTCACACATCTCGATGCAATCATCGGCAAACGAGGGAGTTCTTGGTCAAGAATTCAAGAGGCACTCATGCGAAAACGAGGGAGCTCTAGATATCCAGAGTCTACATCCATCCAAGCATTGGACAACAAATACTCCAATTTCAATGTTAGGAGCCACAGATACAATATCATTGTTGCTCTCAGTGGCAATCACTATCTTTACACTCAGAAGATTTTTACTGGGGTATGTCAACCACTTCACACTACCAGCAGAAATCACTCGCTTGCTCTTCAGTTTCAGGCGCACAAGCAACAGATTCTCTGATGAATTTCTCCACACATACTTCAAATACTACCAGACGCAACTTTCTGCTCACAATGAAACACAATATATCCTCAGCTCTCAACAATGCAAGCTTTTCATCTTTCAGTACTACAAACAACAAGTTGAAATGCTCAAGTTAGCACAAAAACTTAACCAAGTTTCATATTCGGGTACTTCTATCTCCGGTTTAGATTTAGACTCTGATCAGATACCAGACTTCAGTGCACGAGGGAGTGTGAGAATATTCAGTTCGCGGACTTTTCCACTTTCGTCTTCATCATTCATTAGTCTAAAATAGGCTCACAATTTGTCTAAGAATCAATTTCTTTCAATAGTCAATAGCCATTCATGTGGCTCTAGGCATTGTCACACTCTGATGTTCTCTAATCAGTCCTGGTTCCATTTTTGACGAGGACCTCGAATTGACTTACGCAAATTTATCCAAACCCATCATTAACTTCATCGGACGACTCAAATTTGAGTTCAGAACAAACTACTTAGTTGTTGAAGTTCCTGACGCCACATGTCCAATGTTGCGCAACTACTGCATGGCGAATATAGTAGTTGAAATGCTGACCAGTGGCTCTACAGAAAGCTAATAATATGGGCTGTCATATAATGGCTCGTTGATGGTGTTATAATCCTACCACGACTCTTTATCAGGCTGTGGAGTAGGTTTGTTGACATGGTTGTTGGGAGTGTGTATATAGTTTTGTGGGGAGTTTTGTGTGAGGTTCGCTAGTAAAAATGGTGGATTCACGAGTTCCAACTCGGGACCTAAATGCGAACGCATTTTTTTTGGGCGGTAGCATATGGGACAGCGACCCTGATAGATAATATAGTACTTTACGGTCCGTCCATCGCCACAAATATTCCCCTTAGATCGATGTGTAGTGTGTACCTGTTTCTTGCATAGACAGCCATCTCAATGAAAAAAGCAACCGCCACCACCGCAGGCACCGTTCGAAAGCAACTGCAGGTGCGTCGACCACCGCCACTGTTCAACCACTGTCGGTGAATGACTGTAATAAACACGGAGTTCGTTGAAAGTGTTGGTTCAATGAAGTTATGAGATGTTATCACTACAAGTTGGCTTCTCATGATCGCCAACAGCTAATCTTTCTTATTATCGAGAATCCTCTCTGGTTCGCAGATCGCCAAACCATCTACTCAGAGAATCTTAGGAATCTCTTAGGCAATGACCGTACCTGTCGTACTGGGCATAGCACTCTTCCCCACCAGGATCGATCCCACAATCGACCCTGCTAGTTAACCTCTGATCGATCAAGTCACTGAATTAGTTGTTCTTAACCCAGCGTGCGCGCACTTAACATAGACATTGGTTGTTGTGTGAATGAAGGAGTTTCAACCTTCGAAGGAATTTAAACCTTCTGCTAGGAAAGCAACGAAAACCTAGCTCGAGCTGCTTCAACTACACTCGCATTGTCGGGGGAGACGGTATTACTCACGATAGGGAATCACCCGTCGTATATTGATTCGCTCAGTAATCCCTGGACGAAGAAGTACAGTGACTGTTCCATTTGTATGTACTTGTGTTATATTGTAGGGACCTTCTGTCCTGTCACCTAACTTGGCTGGCTTGTGTCTTTTCTTCAGCACACGTTGCCCGACTACGTAGTCATATCGTCGTCGTTTGGCGTTATGTCGTCGTAGCGATTCATTGACGATGAGCTCACGTCGATTCGTTATCGTATGCCAATCTGCAACGAGTGGAAGGTTAATGAACATGTCACGTCCAAACACTAAGGCTCCAGGAGCACTTCCAATGGCAGTACCGACGTTTGATCTAAGAGCGTGCATAACTGTAGACAAAGCCTCGTCGAGGATGTCATTTGCTTGTTGCAAATTCTGTGGTGGATTTGACTTCAATGTAGTGCGTAGAATATTTCCTACTGTTTGATGCATGCGTTCGCATATTGCATTTGATTGAGGATTCCTGCTGGTAGTAGCTACGTCCTTGATTCCTAGGACTTCAAGGCGGCGTTGGAATTCATAACCTACGAATTCTTTTCCGTTGTCATGTACACATCGTGTTGGTAATGGATATCTTGCTAACCATGATTGTGAGAACTTGTCGCGGCAATGTTCTGCTGTCTTATTGTCCAGTCTGACGAGCTCGACTAGATTAGTGCATGTATCTATGCATGTAAGAGCATTGAGCTCGCATTCTTGGCCATTGACTTCAATCTTCCAAGGTCCAATGCAATCCACAGCGACTTCGGTCCAAGGTGCTTCATGCATTTCTCGTTCAGGTAGATGGCCATATCCAGGTCCATCGAGTTTCTCTCTTTGGCATACATCGCAATGATGACGTTCGCAGAAGCTTCGCAGCTGCGGATGATAGTATCTAGCTTGTAGTGATTCTCTTAATCGCTTGTTACCTGGATGTCCAAGTATAGCGTGATAAAACGCAATTGTCTGCGGTATCATATTGAGTGGCAATGCAATCTTCCATTGCGTGTCAGGGTTATCACCTGGTTTGGTGTGTACCAAAATTGGATGTCCTTCGATCATCTTGTAACGGTACCTATCTGGGAACCGCTGTAAGTACTCTTGTAGAGCTCAGGAATGGTGCGAGTGAGTAGGACCTCAACACTTGTACCATCGTTCTGATACACTTCATTGGTTACCTTGTCACCGTTGAAGCTACCGCCGTTGAAGCGGGTTGTTTTCTGTACCGAAATCTTCGGCATCTTCTCAAGCTTCGCCTGATCCGAATTCATATCAATGCACGGCTTCTGCATAAGAACGTGGCTCATTTTGCGGAGATAATTAGTGGGTTTGTAGGCTATTTAAATAGTGTTCAACCACTGTCGGTGAATGACTGTAATAAACACGGAGTTCGTTGAAAGTGTTGGTTCAATGAAGTTATGAGATGTTATCACTACAAGTTGGCTTCTCATGATCGCCAACAGCTAATCTTTCTTATTATCGAGAATCCTCTCTGGTTCGCAGATCGCCAAACCATCTACTCAGAGAATCTTAGGAATCTCTTAGGCAATGACCGTACCTGTCGTACTGGGCATAGCAGCCACCACCGTAGGTAGGCACCGTTCAACAAAGCAACTGGTGCGTCGACCATGGTGCGTCGATGTCCCAAATAACTCCGCACCGCAGTTCCCATAACAATCAATTTAGGTGAGCTATTACTGGTTACATTTTTTCATATTATCGTATTTTGAATGTAACTAAGTACAAGATTTATTACTCATTTTATGTACAGGGGTTAGTCAACACCAACACTTTTACTTCCTACGAATTGTATCTTGTCTGTCATATTATGGATTCCCCCAAGACGCCCAAGGATGACATGGCAGTGATACTTGGGAATGATGATGATGGTGACAGCAGTGACGATTGGATTCATCATAAGGAAGATGAAGAGGTTGCAATGTTAAGTACTGCATTTGATGAGATGTCTTCTCCCACACGCCGCTCTAATAGGACAGTGCCTCCCCCGCCTCCCCGGCCATCTTTTCCTCCAGTCAACAACAATAGTAGTGAAAACAAAAGTGCACCATCCAAGAAGACACCTGCTGAAATTCATCAAGATTTGTTGGACAGTGTTGAGGTTGTCTAACTTTACATACCTCTTTGTGACTGCTCACCACAAGTCCAGTTTAAGTCGTCTGGGCGTGTGGTTACGCACCCCCTTTTACTGACGCCATTTACAGGTTATGAGCCCAAATACGCTTCGCTCTGGCCCCAGTTCGAGCCTCGCCAGAAGCATTGATGTTGTGAGGTAGGCATGTTATCTCGACGAAGTAAAATTCAGGGTCCGTAATATGGAGCAAGTGATATGGCAGTTAGAAGGAGCGAAGTACGACAGCTTGACGGCGGTTCATGCTTCGAGAAGGAGTGTTGAGGTTGTCTAACTTTACATACCTCTTTGTGACTGCTCACCACAAGTCCAGTTTAAGTCGTCTGGACGTGTGGTTACGCACCCCCTTTTACTGACGCCATTTACAGACAGTGAATTGCATCTTCTCACGGAAAAGGATTGGAAGGGAATCATTGTTCTTCAATGTGTGCCTATGACCAGTCTTGATGGTGCAGCTAAGGCAAGTGATTGCTCCAGATTTCCAGCAAATCGCTCTGCATCAGCAACGTTGGTGATAGGTTCATAAGATTATGATAAATAGCTATTAGAAGAAATGAAAGTATGGTGAGAAAGAGCAATAAATGACAGTGGTGTGAGTTGATGTGGAAAATAAAGAAAAAATGTATCAGTTTTTTTTATATTACCTTTTCCCCCGGATTGTTGCTCAAACTTCGTACAATAGGATGGACCGACATCATCGAAGGCGTGATTGCTGTAAAATTGTTGGGGGGGGAGGCTGGTGAAGAAGGAATTATAGCGGCTGCATAGCATGGTTGTGATGGCTGGAAGTTGCGGCGAGATGGGTTTGGAAGGGTGCGGTGTTGCAGTTTGGATCGTGATATCTGAGATGCTAACCAATAATAGCGACCTTTGCAGCCAGAGCGCTGATAAACAACCGAAATGCCACCGTCTAGAGAAGAGGTTCCTGTGTGTGCGGGATGGAGGGAGTTCGTTTCCGTATTTTTACACGCCCATTTTTTTTCACAGCACATCTCACAAATCGGCAACCAACACGACCATCATGTTGAGCCGCCAAGCATAGCACAATCAAATAGGATTCTAACACATCATCAAGCCTTGATCTAAATCAGTTTTTCACCTAGAAAACGCTGATGTATTCGAGAGGTTACGAATTTGAGAACCTACAGACGTATCACTGCTTTATGTAAGGCATCGATTTTTGGTCTATTTTGGTGGAGGTGGCAAATACCGTCGACGACGAAACACAATAAACGATTCACAAGGACCCCATGGCACTCACTTCATTATATTGACATTGGTTGTCGATATGGGTGGTCATAATGCCATGGTATCTGCCTCGGAATTGCTAATAGGCGCCATGTCTTGAGGGTGTAATAATTTTTTCTTTATGAACAGGGCATGAAACATGAATTGGAGGTAAGTATTCACCTATGCAAATACCATCGCTTTCTCCTGTCCAAACAACATTTTTTATGGTCCAGTTTCTATGTGATAACGCAAGATCAAAGCCGCTGTGATCTTTATCTGCTTCAGCCTGTACATCTTAATCTCACATATCAACATGTTATAATCTCTTGAGAAGACAAGATATGTGCGTAGTGCTTGTGTAGAGGTCATGACTATTATGAAAATGTTATCACTAATGATTGGATTATTACATATAAACGATGTTTTCTATTTCTTGTTATTGTGTAGATTGTTGCATAAGTCAGTAGGAAGATACATCTTGCACTCTGGCTGCGTCAAATTCAAATAGACTATCTTTTCTTCTACTCAGCTGACAAACCTCCATAGATGATATTGTTGCCACACCCTTCAGTACAATACTTCTCAAGTGTCATTTGTCCGCCTCAGTTTCAGATTGATGACTTCACCGGCGGTTGCCTTTTATTGTTTGTTTGTTTGTCCTTCTAGTTCTGCTTATTCCTAATAGAAGATGGCTCAAGCGTAGATGCTTCGCCCAGAACAGAATGCCGCCTCTTAGCCTTCCCCGGTCATGATGCCATCTCATCACTACCTACATGATGGGCTATCAAATATCACTGTGCTGTAACCAATCCCAAGTGTATTGTTGTAATGCGTCCGTTCCCCTCTTCATTATTTGTGCTGTGTTTGTTTCTCTGCATCTAGCCAGCCAATGGCCGTGAATAAAGGCAACTCTGGATGGACCATATTGTCACCTTCCCTCGTGCAATCGAATAATATCGGTTTGTCGTGTTCTGTACCTATCTTCCTGGTTGCAAGACAACGCATTCGCTTCCTCAATAAATTGTTACTTCATTCCAGAACCTACCACATCATGTGCAACAATCTCTCTATATTTGGCCTGCCAAGACAAAAGCTCCAACCGCAACGCTTCTGTAGAGCATGTCTATTGTTTTGATGTAACCTATCACCATTTCAGTGCTGACATACCCACTTCATCCTTCCCACCTAAAGTGCCTATTTTGTGATGTAATCATGGTGTCCGCGTAGGTGGGCCATGCCGACGGTTCTAGACGAATTGATCAGTAGCCGCATCATCCAATGTCGCCATATATCATAAATAGTGCCAGGTTGTCGAGTAATAGACAGTATTCAGGTCCCAAAGGTCATTGTTGCGTAGGGGGCCTATGTAGTTGTCGCTTTTTATGTAAATAACGGTCACTTTTGTAGGAGGAAACCAAGAAATAAGGTCTGAGAACTTGGAGACAAAATTCCTTCACACCATAGGGCCATATGGGTCCCCTGAGTTGTCCGCCGCCGGTTTATGGTGGTGCCGACCCCCATTCCGCTCCATACCATCGCCGCCACCATCGCCATGGTTATTGTGTTCAAAGTGAGCCGTTTTGAAAAGTGCTAGCAAAATGAGGGGGCCAAGGCGAGTTTAGTTTGATCGGGCTCCCCGCTCCCCTCCGATTCTGCTACGCAGATTTCAGGGCGTGTAAAAATCCGGAAAACGAACTCCCTCCATTGTTTCCGGCTTCGATGAGTAACGACTTTTTTGGATGGTAAATGAAATAGACACATAACATTGTTATTTACCCGAATTTTCCTACGCTACGGGCGGCATATGTTGATTGTGTTTGTGATGAATAGAGGAGGTGTTGACCTTGCTTCATGCTGGTTGCTGTTTGATGAAAGCAGCAATTATGTTGTGTGGCGTCGCGACATGGTCGACGCACAGTTGACTGTGCGTGCGGTGGTGATGGCGGTTGCTTTTTTCATTGAGATGCCTGTCTTTCCACCACACTACACATCGATCTAAGGGGAATATTTGTGGCGATGGACGGACCGTAAAGTACCCTATATCCCTACGGTTTTTTGTGCGTATTTTTATCGTTAGAAGAAATGGCGGGAGGGAAAAACCCGCACTTAGAACTTAGAAAGACTTAAGTAAGTACATAATACTAGCTAACTTACTCGTAGAATAGATACCACCAGCAGATCTTGACCATGGTAGACCATGTTGTCCACTGCAATTGGAGCCTACGCACTACGCAGAATGCTTCTATATCCAGAACCAATGATCATCAACGTCAGCAGGTATCATGGGCTTGCTATTACTATAATTTCAACTGATACTTTGCCCTCGATGGCGTTGATAATACCTCTACTTTAGAGTAGAAACATGCTGGAATGAAGATAAATCTTTGCATTATATGCAATTAGGTGCTCTGGACAATGAATTGTATACATTTCACAGTGCCTTATTGTACTTAATACTATTGTGGATAATTCGATTGACGATCATGACATTTTATAATTAAATGGGCGTTGTTTCAGCGTAGTGAATAATTTTCACATTTATCCCCCACAAGTAGATATCCTTCAGCATTCACTCCACTGTCCATGATGAACGGCTACTTCCCACACAGCACTTCCCAATCCCCCTCAGTTCGCACTATTTTCGCCACAATCCAATATTTAAACATGAAATAACACTAATCTTCTCCGTGTTTGCAGAAATAATACGCGCTTTTTTGAGTTGCCCTTCTGAAGACGACTTGTTGACTCATCATAACAGCAATAGTTGTGTCCATTCCACAAGCCCAGAGCATCCATAATACTTTATTGTTCAATTTGGCTGCCTTCACTATCGTGTGCTGGCCATCTAAATCATTTCATTTGTCGATGATCGACGATTATTATTGTGGGCGGAAAATAATACCGAGCGGCGATTATCGAATTAAGCATGAATACAAGCCCAAACCGAAGGAATACTGGCACCGAAACATCCCCATATATATGAAGTATCATCGCGTGATGAAGGGGAGACGAGACGGACGTTTATAGTTGACGTAACCATCACCACAACTGCTTGGCGACGGCTGAAAAAGATGATGGCCGGTGCCGTGTGATGAGGCTACACCACAACCCCACACACACTACCGCGGCCCAAACCAACGGTCAACATTGATCATATTGGTCCAGTTGATGATCCTGATGCAGGGGTTAGACGGTTGGTGGCGTCTATGGCATCCATTATTGGCACAGCGCTAAGTGAGGTTTAAACCTCACTTAGATTCTAAATGCGGGTAAAAACCTCACATAGGGGTAGGTAGGGATATAATATTATCAGGGTCCATCAAACGGAGTATCTGCGAACATCAAAGCACTTCAACTATTTGGGAGAGGTCTCTCTTGAACATTTGAAGAAGTGCCATTCAAGTGTTTTTTTTCAGTAATAGAAACAATTGAAAAGATCTCTGTCGTCAATAATCCTTCGGCGAAAGTAAAATAGATATTGTCTACTGGGATAGGTTACATCTTGCACTTTAAGTAGTTGAAGTTGAAGTGTTCGCTCGCTCACATCCAAGGTCAGCTTGAGTTCATCAAGGGATGCATCAACAGAAGTAGTAGAGTTGCCAGCAGTGAAGGTCGCATTGATGGCTTCGTCATGCTTACCGACCTACTCTTCCTCCATTTCTCCATCATCGTCACTATCGTCTTTATGATCTCCACTTCAAACGTATGTGATGGTTCAATAATGATGATACATTCTACAGGCAGAGAAGTTTGCTTAGCGAACGGCTTGTTAGTATCCTCGATCTCCCTACTTCCAATCGATGCTATTGCTGTCGTTCTGTCGGTCGGTCGGTCGGTCGGTCGTTCTGTCGGTCGGTCGGTCGTTCTGTCGTTCTGTCGTTCTGTCGTTCTGTCCGGGCCCTTTGGCATGTCCTTTGGCCTTCACGGGCATTTTCGATCGACTCTTTCTTTGATTGGCTTGATTTGACCCCTTGCCCCCCCCCGTTTTTAGAGTTTTCGATTGACTCTTTCTTTGATTGCCTTAGATTTGAATGTTCAGGGGGGGACACCCCCCCTTGCCCCCCCCGTGTTTAGAATTTTCGATTGACTCTTTCTTTGATTGGCTTAGATTTGATTGTTCAGGGGGGACACCCCCCCTTGCCCCCCGTGTTTAGAATTTTCGATTGACTCTTTCTTTGATTGGCTTAGATTTGATTGTTCAGGGGGGGACACACGGAAGAGGCAAATGGACCTACTCTTCAAGATTTGATCAATCCCCGACCATGGTGGGCACATGTTATGTAATTAATGCAATCTAAACAGCAAAGAAAATCTCTTTATTCGCCTCTTATCTGCTAGCTTCGTAACACGATCCCCCCCTACGAACAACAACATTACTGACATCTCAACCCCCCGCTTTCTCCTCCCCTGCATTGCAACTAAGGTATGGGTTGTGTGACAAACACTCTTTCAACACAGGCACTGTCGCATAAGTGCGAACAGGAAACTTGGTATTGTCATGCACAACAGCAATACGAAGAAGCCTCTCCTCAGCTCCTTGAGAATTGTATTTTTTCAATCTCAGCAGCTCCGCATCATTTTCAAAATCTGGAAAAAATACTGAAATTTCTGCGCCCAAAATCTTAGACATGCAATCAAAGTCTAACTCCTCTGCAATCCTTTCGTTATTCTCCAGCTTCTCCACATATTCAATAAAACTCATTGTGCCACCATGTTTCCCAACCCTAAATAATGAAGAACGTTCCAAATCCACAGCATTCTCCTTCTCATAATTAATTAATAATCCCTTCAACTCTTCTATTGACATGTACGAACCGTACAACGCCAAATGATTCGATACAGCATTCAAAAATCCGTCTTGCCCGTAATTGATCCATAAAACCTCATGCCCATGCTCGAACAGGGTCCGCAAGAACGGAACAGGAAGAGAAATTTTCTCCGAATTATCAACGAATTGCCTCCTCTCTTTCGTCACAACACCAGTTACAGAACTCATCCTTTTCAAGCTTACTAATATTTCGTCACATCACTATCTACTAGGATAGTATTGCAAGTTTCATATATACCTTAGGGAAGCTGCCTCACTCTTTCAATGACGAATCTGATATCACAACAAACACCCATCAAGATTCGGGGAAGAAGGAAGGAGACCCAAAAAACGAAATAAAATCAATTTTCAATTCGTACTATTTGAATACTGCTATGTATATAAGTAGACACAATCAATATCGTAGTAGATAGCCGGTGCCTCCTCTCTTATTTAGAAAACCCGCGCAGCGGCTAGACGAGCGTCAGCGAGGCTAGTAGATTAGATAGGAGATAAAAGATAATGATTAGAGTATTTCCGTACTCTACTTGTATCTACGTACGTGTAATCTAACACCCCCCCACAATTCGATATCACGTAGTCGATATCGGATTGTACCAAATAGCATCTCTATCCTTTCAATAAAGGACAAAGGAAGTCCACTTTACAATGAGTGACGTGACCAAGTTGTCTCCAACATCATTGG
Organism: Skeletonema tropicum; assembly: GCA_037178625.1. NCBI lineage: Eukaryota > Bacillariophyta > Thalassiosirophyceae > Thalassiosirales > Thalassiosiraceae > Skeletonema > Skeletonema tropicum. The sequence continues at coordinate 644,493 of CM074141.1, read as the reverse complement.
GGTAATCAAGGGTTGTTTTTGTAACTGAATCATCTGGGTTACCCCGGTCGATCCCAGGATTCCACTGGCTACCATACAGACCCATTTGATCGCCTGAATGCATTAAGGTAACGGGAATATCAGCCACTAGGTAACCTTCGTCAATCATAAACGACCACGGTTTTGCCTGCACTCCAGAGTTAGTTCCAATAATATTCTGCTGATCCACATCGTTCATCTTAGGTCCAATACATTTCCTCTGCTCAACATCGGTTGTCTTAGTTCCAATACAGTTCCGCTGCTTAACATCGGTTGTTTGAGTTCCAATACGTTTCCTCTGCTCAACTTCAGTTGTCTTAGTTTCAACACAATTCCACTGCTCAATTTCAATTTTGTTAGTTCCAATACGAGTCCTCTGCGCGCTATCATTCAGCACTATATCCGCTGCTGTAACCTCAGTCGGTTCAAGCTTCATGGAGCTCTCTTCTTCATCAGTATTGTATTCGTCCTCAACCTTCGGTTCAAGCTTCATGGAACTCTCTTCTTCATCAGTATTGTATTCGTCCTCAACCTTCGGTTCAAGCTTCATGAAACTCTCTTCTTCATCAGTATTGTATTCGTCCTCAACCTCAAATGCAATATGATTTCGCTGAGTTGCTGCTAAAAAAAATCTTCCCCGCTGTTTCCAGGTCGTGTTGGAGTTGTGGAAGAGTTTCTACTAATTCCTCATACTCGTCACTGTCTTCATAATTAAATGGTTCATACTGAGTAGATTGCTCAGAGTCGTCAAAGGTGTTAATAAGAGTATCCAAGTTGTGTAGCATGTTATCATGGGCTGCGTACACATCGTCGGCGTCCTCGACTGGTAAGTACCTAATTGATGTTGTTTGCTTTGTAGGAGGTGTGTCACTGATAAATGTTGGTGAATCTACACGTAGTGTTGTTGCTCCGTTAATAATATTGTCATGGCATGTACCTTGTGGAGGTGTGGCAATGACAATTTTGTTTAATAGCGCATGAGTTGCGCCGCCAACAAATTCGTTGGTTGCCAAATTCACAAATGGAATTATGGCATAAATGAACTTCATTGTTGGTGATTGTATAGGCTCTATAACCTGTTAGTATCCTCGATCTCCCTACTTCCAATCGATGCTATTGATAGATTAGATAGGAGATAAAAGATAATGATTAGAGTATTTCCGTACTCTACTTGTATCTACGTACGTGTAATCTAACACGGCTCCGCAGGACTCAATGTTTCATTCTCTACGGCAAACACAAAAAGGCCCAAAGCCCACAACCCACAACCACAGTCCGAGTCATCCCAAACACCCGTGTCAGCCATTCAAGATTTTGAGTACCGTTACGACTTCAATTTCCCTATGATGAGTCTCGCTCAGAGTTACCCCGCCATTGAACATCATTGATATCACTCTTCTCACTTTTGCCGACTTTGCTTGCCCACAACTAACTACTACTTATGTGCAGCTACAAACCCACGTTGCAGTGCTGAAAATGTTAAATTATCGTCCTTGTACATTGGACTCAGAAGAATCGCTCCATGCGACGTTCAATGAACACTGTTCAATAAAGATGATGATGCAGGGGATGGACGACTTCTTTATTTTGGAATACTTTGTCCTCCCTTATGGAAAGATGATAATGTTCCCATCCCAACAGTAAAGTATAGCAGACCAACGTTTTAGATGAGATCAACATCAAAAGTTAGAGGCAAATGGATTTTTGTACATCCTCGGTTCATAGATGGTCCCTCACGTTTGTCAACAGTCAATGACATTCTAATCATTGACTTATGTATCTCGAAAATACACATGTCAATCGGGCAGTCAAATGTTAAGAAATCAACGACACCGCCGAATTACCCACAAGTAGAATTATCACTAAGAAAAAGGGTATAATCGTGAATCATATTCAATTTATATTTTTACACTAATTCTAATTATATGGCATTGTCTTAGTTCACAACCATGAAGCTTAATGTATAAGCTGAAGTGCATGCACTTGAAGCCATATTTTGTACTCCAATTGTCACATATCCTGACGAAGGGATTGCCTTATAAACAAATGGCTTACAACCGCCATCAGCATTGGGATTGACCATTATCAGACTGCTAATGCTCACTCTTGAATTATAGAGAGTAATAATATCAGTGCCGGAAGCTGCAAGATTGGTAGATTCAGACGTTATCTTGCCTGACATTTTATCAATTGTAACTTCACCAGGAACAATTGTTCCAACAGTCTCAGATCCCTTTTCATAACCGAAAATATGGCTATCACCCATTGAAATACCATTTGACGCAGATATAGTCACTGTGGATGAAGCGGTTAATGCTACTGTCCCAGTGGACGACATGGACACAGATGACTGACCACTGAAATCAAACGTAGTATCAGATATCACCCCAAAGTTTGCACTAGTGGCAGGATTAACAAATTGAACAGATCCTGACGAAGTACCTGTACCAGCTTTGAGAACAATATTTCCTCCGGAACCACCGGTAGAGGCACCAGCAGATAAATTAATAGAACCCCCACTTGTAGATACAGAGCTACCAACTGTCACAGAAATTGAACCACCTGAAGATGCGGAAGAATCTCCAGTGACTAAACTCAACGAACCAGTTGAAGAATACAAAGAACTACCAGTTGCAAGATTGAGGTCCCCACTCGAAGATCCAGCGCTCGTGCCAGCAGCATCGGCAGTCTTCAAGCTGGCTGTGCCGGAGCTACCGTCATCGCTGACTCCTGATGTGATGGCCATGATTCCACCTCCAGTTGACGAGCCCGAGCCAGCCGAGATTGTCACTGCTCCGCCCTGATTGGGTCCATCTCCTGCTTCTATGGTCATGCTACCGCCATCTGATGATTGAGAGTCACCGGCCGCAAAGGTAACATCCCCAGCATTGGCCGAACCAGAAGCGCCCGCTTCCAACGTGATGGAGCCGCCAAGCGTGTCACTGGAGCCTACCGTGAGAGCAAGGTCTCCTGCAGATGCAGATGTGGAAAGTCCAGTAGCGATTGATATGTCACCTGAGTTTGCTGTCGATGCGCTTCCAGTTGCAAGATTGAGGTCCCCACTCGAAGATCCAGCGCTCGTGCCAGCAGCATCGGCAGTCTTCAAGCTGGCTGTGCCGGAGCTACCGTCATCGCTGACTCCTGATGTGATGGCCATGATTCCACCTCCAGTTGACGAGCCCGAGCCAGCCGAGATTGTCACTGCTCCGCCCTGATTGGCTCCATCTCCTGCTTCTATGGTCATGCTACCGCCATCTGATGATTGAGAGTCACCGGCCACAAAGGTAGCAGAACCAGCATTGGCCGAACCAGAAGCGCCCGCTTCCAACGTGATGGAGCCGCCGAGCGTGTCACTGGAGCCTACCGTGAGAGCAAGGTCTCCTGCAGATGCAGATGTGGAAAGTCCAGTAGCGATTGATATGTCACCTGAGTTTGCTGTCGATGCGCTTCCAGTTGCAAGATTGAGGTCCCCACTCGAAGATCCAGCGCTCGTGCCAGCAGCATCGGCAGTCTTCAAGCTGGCTGTGCCGGAGCTACCGTCATCGCTGACTCCTGATGTGATGGCCATGATTCCACCTCCAGTTGACGAGCCCGAGCCAGCCGAGATTGTCACTGCTCCGCCCTGATTGGGTCCATCTCCTGCTTCTATGGTCATGCTACCGCCATCTGATGATTGAGAGTCACCGGCCACAAAGGTAGCAGAACCAGCATTGGCCGAACCAGAAGCGCCCGCTTCCAACGTGATGGAGCCGCCGAGCGTGTCACTGGAGCCTACCGTGAGAGCAAGGTCTCCTGCAGATGCAGATGTGGAAAGTCCAGTAGCGATTGATATGTCACCTGAGTTTGCTGTCGATGCGCTTCCAGTTGCAAGATTGAGGTCCCCACTCGAAGATCCAGCGCTCGTGCCAGCAGCATCGGCAGTCTTCAAGCTGGCTGTGCCGGAGCTACCGTCATCGCTGACTCCTGATGTGATGGCCATGATTCCACCTCCAGTTGACGAGCCCGAGCCAGCCGAGATTGTCACTGCTCCGCCCTGATTGGGTCCATCTCCTGCTTCTATGGTCATGCTACCGCCATCTGATGATTGAGAGTCACCGGCCACAAAGGTAGCAGAACCAGCATTGGCCGAACCAGAAGCGCCCGCTTCCAACGTGATGGAGCCGCCGAGCGTGTCACTGGAGCCTACCGTGAGAGCAAGGTCTCCTGCAGATGCAGATGTGGAAAGTCCAGTAGCGATTGATATGTCACCTGAGTTTGCTGTCGATGCGCTTCCAGTTGCAAGATTGAGGTCCCCACTCGAAGATCCAGCGCTCGTGCCAGCAGCATCGGCAGTCTTCAAGCTGGCTGTGCCGGAGCTACCGTCATCGCTGACTCCTGATGTGATGGCCATGATTCCACCTCCAGTTGACGAGCCCGAGCCAGCCGAGATTGTCACTGCTCCGCCCTGATTGGGCTCCATCTCCTGCTTCTATGGTCATGCTACCGCCATCTGATGATTGAGAGTCACCGGCCACAAAGGTAGCAGAACCAGCATTGGCCGAACCAGAAGCGCCCGCTTCCAACGTGATGGAGCCGCCGAGCGTGTCACTGGAGCCTACCGTGAGAGCAAGGTCTCCTGCAGATGCAGATGTGGAAAGTCCAGTAGCGATTGATATGTCACCTGAGTTTGCTGTCGATGCGCTTCCAGTTGCAAGATTGAGGTCCCCACTCGAAGATCCAGCGCTCGTGCCAGCAGCATCGGCAGTCTTCAAGCTGGCTGTGCCGGAGCTACCGTCATCGCTGACTCCTGATGTGATGGCCATGATTCCACCTCCAGTTGACGAGCCCGAGCCAGCCGAGATTGTCACTGCTCCGCCCTGATTGGCTCCATCTCCTGCTTCTATGGTCATGCTACCGCCATCTGATGATTGAGAGTCACCGGCCACAAAGGTAGCAGAACCAGCATTGGCCGAACCAGAAGCGCCCGCTTCCAACGTGATGGAGCCGCCGAGCGTGTCACTGGAGCCTACCGTGAGAGCAAGGTCTCCTGCAGATGCAGATGTGGAAAGTCCAGTAGCGATTGATATGTCACCTGAGTTTGCTGTCGATGCGCTTCCAGTTGCAAGATTGAGGTCCCCACTCGAAGATCCAGCGCTCGTGCCAGCAGCATCGGCAGTCTTCAAGCTGGCTGTGCCGGAGCTACCGTCATCGCTGACTCCTGATGTGATGGCCATGATTCCACCTCCAGTTGACGAGCCCGAGCCAGCCGAGATTGTCACTGCTCCGCCCTGATTGGGTCCATCTCCTGCTTCTATGGTCATGCTACCGCCATCTGATGATTGAGAGTCACCGGCCACAAAGGTAGCAGAACCAGCATTGGCCGAACCAGAAGCGCCCGCTTCCAACGTGATGGAGCCGCCGAGCGTGTCACTGGAGCCTACCGTGAGAGCAAGGTCTCCTGCAGATGCAGATGTGGAAAGTCCAGTAGCGATTGATATGTCACCTGAGTTTGCTGTCGATGCGCTTCCAGTTGCAAGATTGAGGTCCCCACTCGAAGATCCAGCGCTCGTGCCAGCAGCATCGGCAGTCTTCAAGCTGGCTGTGCCGGAGCTACCGTCATCGCTGACTCCTGATGTGATGGCCATGATTCCACCTCCAGTTGACGAGCCCGAGCCAGCCGAGATTGTCACTGCTCCGCCCTGATTGGGTCCATCTCCTGCTTCTATGGTCATGCTACCGCCATCTGATGATTGAGAGTCACCGGCCACAAAGGTAGCAGAACCAGCATTGGCCGAACCAGAAGCGCCCGCTTCCAACGTGATGGAGCCGCCGAGCGTGTCACTGGAGCCTACCGTGAGAGCAAGGTCTCCTGCAGATGCAGATGTGGAAAGTCCAGTAGCGATTGATATGTCACCTGAGTTTGCTGTCGATGCGCTTCCAGTTGCAAGATTGAGGTCCCCACTCGAAGATCCAGCGCTCGTGCCAGCAGCATCGGCAGTCTTCAAGCTGGCTGTGCCGGAGCTACCGTCATCGCTGACTCCTGATGTGATGGCCATGATTCCACCTCCAGTTGACGAGCCCGAGCCAGCCGAGATTGTCACTGCTCCGCCCTGATTGGGTCCATCTCCTGCTTCTATGGTCATGCTACCGCCATCTGATGATTGAGAGTCACCGGCCACAAAGGTAGCAGAACCAGCATTGGCCGAACCAGAAGCGCCCGCTTCCAACGTGATGGAGCCGCCGAGCGTGTCACTGGAGCCTACCGTGAGAGCAAGGTCTCCTGCAGATGCAGATGTGGAAAGTCCAGTAGCGATTGATATGTCACCTGAGTTTGCTGTCGATGCGCTTCCAGTTGCAAGATTGAGGTCCCCACTCGAAGATCCAGCGCTCGTGCCAGCAGCATCGGCAGTCTTCAAGCTGGCTGTGCCGGAGCTACCGTCATCGCTGACTCCTGATGTGATGGCCATGATTCCACCTCCAGTTGACGAGCCCGAGCCAGCCGAGATTGTCACTGCTCCGCCCTGATTGGGTCCATCTCCTGCTTCTATGGTCATGCTACCGCCATCTGATGATTGAGAGTCACCGGCCACAAAGGTAGCAGAACCAGCATTGGCCGAACCAGAAGCGCCCGCTTCCAACGTGATGGAGCCGCCGAGCGTGTCACTGGAGCCTACCGTGAGAGCAAGGTCTCCTGCAGATGCAGATGTGGAAAGTCCAGTAGCGATTGATATGTCACCTGAGTTTGCTGTCGATGCGCTTCCAGTTGCAAGATTGAGGTCCCCACTCGAAGATCCAGCGCTCGTGCCAGCAGCATCGGCAGTCTTCAAGCTGGCTGTGCCGGAGCTACCGTCATCGCTGACTCCTGATGTGATGGCCATGATTCCACCTCCAGTTGACGAGCCCGAGCCAGCCGAGATTGTCACTGCTCCGCCCTGATTGGGTCCATCTCCTGCTTCTATGGTCATGCTACCGCCATCTGATGATTGAGAGTCACCGGCCACAAAGGTAGCAGAACCAGCATTGGCCGAACCAGAAGCGCCCGCTTCCAACGTGATGGAGCCGCCGAGCGTGTCACTGGAGCCTACCGTGAGAGCAAGGTCTCCTGCAGATGCAGATGTGGAAAGTCCAGTAGCGATTGATATGTCACCTGAGTTTGCTGTCGATGCGCTTCCAGTTGCAAGATTGAGGTCCCCACTCGAAGATCCAGCGCTCGTGCCAGCAGCATCGGCAGTCTTCAAGCTGGCTGTGCCGGAGCTACCGTCATCGCTGACTCCTGATGTGATGGCCATGATTCCACCTCCAGTTGACGAGCCCGAGCCAGCCGAGATTGTCACTGCTCCGCCCTGATTGGGTCCATCTCCTGCTTCTATGGTCATGCTACCGCCATCTGATGATTGAGAGTCACCGGCCACAAAGGTAGCAGAACCAGCATTGGCCGAACCAGAAGCGCCCGCTTCCAACGTGATGGAGCCGCCGAGCGTGTCACTGGAGCCTACCGTGAGAGCAAGGTCTCCTGCAGATGCAGATGTGGAAAGTCCAGTAGCGATTGATATGTCACCTGAGTTTGCTGTCGATGCGCTTCCAGTTGCAAGATTGAGGTCCCCACTCGAAGATCCAGCGCTCGTGCCAGCAGCATCGGCAGTCTTCAAGCTGGCTGTGCCGGAGCTACCGTCATCGCTGACTCCTGATGTGATGGCCATGATTCCACCTCCAGTTGACGAGCCCGAGCCAGCCGAGATTGTCACTGCTCCGCCCTGATTGGGTCCATCTCCTGCTTCTATGGTCATGCTACCGCCATCTGATGATTGAGAGTCACCGGCCACAAAGGTAGCAGAACCAGCATTGGCCGAACCAGAAGCGCCCGCTTCCAACGTGATGGAGCCGCCGAGCGTGTCACTGGAGCCTACCGTGAGAGCAAGGTCTCCTGCAGATGCAGATGTGGAAAGTCCAGTAGCGATTGATATGTCACCTGAGTTTGCTGTCGATGCGCTTCCAGTTGCAAGATTGAGGTCCCCACTCGAAGATCCAGCGCTCGTGCCAGCAGCATCGGCAGTCTTCAAGCTGGCTGTGCCGGAGCTACCGTCATCGCTGACTCCTGATGTGATGGCCATGATTCCACCTCCAGTTGACGAGCCCGAGCCAGCCGAGATTGTCACTGCTCCGCCCTGATTGGGTCCATCTCCTGCTTCTATGGTCATGCTACCGCCATCTGATGATTGAGAGTCACCGGCCACAAAGGTAGCAGAACCAGCATTGGCCGAACCAGAAGCGCCCGCTTCCAACGTGATGGAGCCGCCGAGCGTGTCACTGGAGCCTACCGTGAGAGCAAGGTCTCCTGCAGATGCAGATGTGGAAAGTCCAGTAGCGATTGATATGTCACCTGAGTTTGCTGTCGATGCGCTTCCAGTTGCAAGATTGAGGTCCCCACTCGAAGATCCAGCGCTCGTGCCAGCAGCATCGGCAGTCTTCAAGCTGGCTGTGCCGGAGCTACCGTCATCGCTGACTCCTGATGTGATGGCCATGATTCCACCTCCAGTTGACGAGCCCGAGCCAGCCGAGATTGTCACTGCTCCGCCCTGATTGGGTCCATCTCCTGCTTCTATGGTCATGCTACCGCCATCTGATGATTGAGAGTCACCGGCCACAAAGGTAGCAGAACCAGCATTGGCCGAACCAGAAGCGCCCGCTTCCAACGTGATGGAGCCGCCGAGCGTGTCACTGGAGCCTACCGTGAGAGCAAGGTCTCCTGCAGATGCAGATGTGGAAAGTCCAGTAGCGATTGATATGTCACCTGAGTTTGCTGTCGATGCGCTTCCAGTTGCAAGATTGAGGTCCCCACTCGAAGATCCAGCGCTCGTGCCAGCAGCATCGGCAGTCTTCAAGCTGGCTGTGCCGGAGCTACCGTCATCGCTGACTCCTGATGTGATGGCCATGATTCCACCTCCAGTTGACGAGCCCGAGCCAGCCGAGATTGTCACTGCTCCGCCCTGATTGGGTCCATCTCCTGCTTCTATGGTCATGCTACCGCCATCTGATGATTGAGAGTCACCGGCCACAAAGGTAGCAGAACCAGCATTGGCCGAACCAGAAGCGCCCGCTTCCAACGTGATGGAGCCGCCGAGCGTGTCACTGGAGCCTACCGTGAGAGCAAGGTCTCCTGCAGATGCAGATGTGGAAAGTCCAGTAGCGATTGATATGTCACCTGAGTTTGCTGTCGATGCGCTTCCAGTTGCAAGATTGAGGTCCCCACTCGAAGATCCAGCGCTCGTGCCAGCAGCATCGGCAGTCTTCAAGCTGGCTGTGCCGGAGCTACCGTCATCGCTGACTCCTGATGTGATGGCCATGATTCCACCTCCAGTTGACGAGCCCGAGCCAGCCGAGATTGTCACTGCTCCGCCCTGATTGGGTCCATCTCCTGCTTCTATGGTCATGCTACCGCCATCTGATGATTGAGAGTCACCGGCCACAAAGGTAGCAGAACCAGCATTGGCCGAACCAGAAGCGCCCGCTTCCAACGTGATGGAGCCGCCGAGCGTGTCACTGGAGCCTACCGTGAGAGCAAGGTCTCCTGCAGATGCAGATGTGGAAAGTCCAGTAGCGATTGATATGTCACCTGAGTTTGCTGTCGATGCGCTTCCAGTTGCAAGATTGAGGTCCCCACTCGAAGATCCAGCGCTCGTGCCAGCAGCATCGGCAGTCTTCAAGCTGGCTGTGCCGGAGCTACCGTCATCGCTGACTCCTGATGTGATGGCCATGATTCCACCTCCAGTTGACGAGCCCGAGCCAGCCGAGATTGTCACTGCTCCGCCCTGATTGGGTCCATCTCCTGCTTCTATGGTCATGCTACCGCCATCTGATGATTGAGAGTCACCGGCCACAAAGGTAGCAGAACCAGCATTGGCCGAACCAGAAGCGCCCGCTTCCAACGTGATGGAGCCGCCGAGCGTGTCACTGGAGCCTACCGTGAGAGCAAGGTCTCCTGCAGATGCAGATGTGGAAAGTCCAGTAGCGATTGATATGTCACCTGAGTTTGCTGTCGATGCGCTTCCAGTTGCAAGATTGAGGTCCCCACTCGAAGATCCAGCGCTCGTGCCAGCAGCATCGGCAGTCTTCAAGCTGGCTGTGCCGGAGCTACCGTCATCGCTGACTCCTGATGTGATGGCCATGATTCCACCTCCAGTTGACGAGCCCGAGCCAGCCGAGATTGTCACTGCTCCGCCCTGATTGGGTCCATCTCCTGCTTCTATGGTCATGCTACCGCCATCTGATGATTGAGAGTCACCGGCCACAAAGGTAGCAGAACCAGCATTGGCCGAACCAGAAGCGCCCGCTTCCAACGTGATGGAGCCGCCGAGCGTGTCACTGGAGCCTACCGTGAGAGCAAGGTCTCCTGCAGATGCAGATGTGGAAAGTCCAGTAGCGATTGATATGTCACCTGAGTTTGCTGTCGATGCGCTTCCAGTTGCAAGATTGAGGTCCCCACTCGAAGATCCAGCGCTCGTGCCAGCAGCATCGGCAGTCTTCAAGCTGGCTGTGCCGGAGCTACCGTCATCGCTGACTCCTGATGTGATGGCCATGATTCCACCTCCAGTTGACGAGCCCGAGCCAGCCGAGATTGTCACTGCTCCGCCCTGATTGGGTCCATCTCCTGCTTCTATGGTCATGCTACCGCCATCTGATGATTGAGAGTCACCGGCCACAAAGGTAGCAGAACCAGCATTGGCCGAACCAGAAGCGCCCGCTTCCAACGTGATGGAGCCGCCGAGCGTGTCACTGGAGCCTACCGTGAGAGCAAGGTCTCCTGCAGATGCAGATGTGGAAAGTCCAGTAGCGATTGATATGTCACCTGAGTTTGCTGTCGATGCGCTTCCAGTTGCAAGATTGAGGTCCCCACTCGAAGATCCAGCGCTCGTGCCAGCAGCATCGGCAGTCTTCAAGCTGGCTGTGCCGGAGCTACCGTCATCGCTGACTCCTGATGTGATGGCCATGATTCCACCTCCAGTTGACGAGCCCGAGCCAGCCGAGATTGTCACTGCTCCGCCCTGATTGGGTCCATCTCCTGCTTCTATGGTCATGCTACCGCCATCTGATGATTGAGAGTCACCGGCCACAAAGGTAGCAGAACCAGCATTGGCCGAACCAGAAGCGCCCGCTTCCAACGTGATGGAGCCGCCGAGCGTGTCACTGGAGCCTACCGTGAGAGCAAGGTCTCCTGCAGATGCAGATGTGGAAAGTCCAGTAGCGATTGATATGTCACCTGAGTTTGCTGTCGATGCGCTTCCAGTTGCAAGATTGAGGTCCCCACTCGAAGATCCAGCGCTCGTGCCAGCAGCATCGGCAGTCTTCAAGCTGGCTGTGCCGGAGCTACCGTCATCGCTGACTCCTGATGTGATGGCCATGATTCCACCTCCAGTTGACGAGCCCGAGCCAGCCGAGATTGTCACTGCTCCGCCCTGATTGGGTCCATCTCCTGCTTCTATGGTCATGCTACCGCCATCTGATGATTGAGAGTCACCGGCCACAAAGGTAGCAGAACCAGCATTGGCCGAACCAGAAGCGCCCGCTTCCAACGTGATGGAGCCGCCGAGCGTGTCACTGGAGCCTACCGTGAGAGCAAGGTCTCCTGCAGATGCAGATGTGGAAAGTCCAGTAGCGATTGATATGTCACCTGAGTTTGCTGTCGATGCGCTTCCAGTTGCAAGATTGAGGTCCCCACTCGAAGATCCAGCGCTCGTGCCAGCAGCATCGGCAGTCTTCAAGCTGGCTGTGCCGGAGCTACCGTCATCGCTGACTCCTGATGTGATGGCCATGATTCCACCTCCAGTTGACGAGCCCGAGCCAGCCGAGATTGTCACTGCTCCGCCCTGATTGGGTCCATCTCCTGCTTCTATGGTCATGCTACCGCCATCTGATGATTGAGAGTCACCGGCCACAAAGGTAGCAGAACCAGCATTGGCCGAACCAGAAGCGCCCGCTTCCAACGTGATGGAGCCGCCGAGCGTGTCACTGGAGCCTACCGTGAGAGCAAGGTCTCCTGCAGATGCAGATGTGGAAAGTCCAGTAGCGATTGATATGTCACCTGAGTTTGCTGTCGATGCGCTTCCAGTTGCAAGATTGAGGTCCCCACTCGAAGATCCAGCGCTCGTGCCAGCAGCATCGGCAGTCTTCAAGCTGGCTGTGCCGGAGCTACCGTCATCGCTGACTCCTGATGTGATGGCCATGATTCCACCTCCAGTTGACGAGCCCGAGCCAGCCGAGATTGTCACTGCTCCGCCCTGATTGGGTCCATCTCCTGCTTCTATGGTCATGCTACCGCCATCTGATGATTGAGAGTCACCGGCCACAAAGGTAGCAGAACCAGCATTGGCCGAACCAGAAGCGCCCGCTTCCAACGTGATGGAGCCGCCGAGCGTGTCACTGGAGCCTACCGTGAGAGCAAGGTCTCCTGCAGATGCAGATGTGGAAAGTCCAGTAGCGATTGATATGTCACCTGAGTTTGCTGTCGATGCGCTTCCAGTTGCAAGATTGAGGTCCCCACTCGAAGATCCAGCGCTCGTGCCAGCAGCATCGGCAGTCTTCAAGCTGGCTGTGCCGGAGCTACCGTCATCGCTGACTCCTGATGTGATGGCCATGATTCCACCTCCAGTTGACGAGCCCGAGCCAGCCGAGATTGTCACTGCTCCGCCCTGATTGGGTCCATCTCCTGCTTCTATGGTCATGCTACCGCCATCTGATGATTGAGAGTCACCGGCCACAAAGGTAGCAGAACCAGCATTGGCCGAACCAGAAGCGCCCGCTTCCAACGTGATGGAGCCGCCGAGCGTGTCACTGGAGCCTACCGTGAGAGCAAGGTCTCCTGCAGATGCAGATGTGGAAAGTCCAGTAGCGATTGATATGTCACCTGAGTTTGCTGTCGATGCGCTTCCAGTTGCAAGATTGAGGTCCCCACTCGAAGATCCAGCGCTCGTGCCAGCAGCATCGGCAGTCTTCAAGCTGGCTGTGCCGGAGCTACCGTCATCGCTGACTCCTGATGTGATGGCCATGATTCCACCTCCAGTTGACGAGCCCGAGCCAGCCGAGATTGTCACTGCTCCGCCCTGATTGGGTCCATCTCCTGCTTCTATGGTCATGCTACCGCCATCTGATGATTGAGAGTCACCGGCCACAAAGGTAGCAGAACCAGCATTGGCCGAACCAGAAGCGCCCGCTTCCAACGTGATGGAGCCGCCGAGCGTGTCACTGGAGCCTACCGTGAGAGCAAGGTCTCCTGCAGATGCAGATGTGGAAAGTCCAGTAGCGATTGATATGTCACCTGAGTTTGCTGTCGATGCGCTTCCAGTTGCAAGATTGAGGTCCCCACTCGAAGATCCAGCGCTCGTGCCAGCAGCATCGGCAGTCTTCAAGCTGGCTGTGCCGGAGCTACCGTCATCGCTGACTCCTGATGTGATGGCCATGATTCCACCTCCAGTTGACGAGCCCGAGCCAGCCGAGATTGTCACTGCTCCGCCCTGATTGGGTCCATCTCCTGCTTCTATGGTCATGCTACCGCCATCTGATGATTGAGAGTCACCGGCCACAAAGGTAGCAGAACCAGCATTGGCCGAACCAGAAGCGCCCGCTTCCAACGTGATGGAGCCGCCGAGCGTGTCACTGGAGCCTACCGTGAGAGCAAGGTCTCCTGCAGATGCAGATGTGGAAAGTCCAGTAGCGATTGATATGTCACCTGAGTTTGCTGTCGATGCGCTTCCAGTTGCAAGATTGAGGTCCCCACTCGAAGATCCAGCGCTCGTGCCAGCAGCATCGGCAGTCTTCAAGCTGGCTGTGCCGGAGCTACCGTCATCGCTGACTCCTGATGTGATGGCCATGATTCCACCTCCAGTTGACGAGCCCGAGCCAGCCGAGATTGTCACTGCTCCGCCCTGATTGGGTCCATCTCCTGCTTCTATGGTCATGCTACCGCCATCTGATGATTGAGAGTCACCGGCCACAAAGGTAGCAGAACCAGCATTGGCCGAACCAGAAGCGCCCGCTTCCAACGTGATGGAGCCGCCGAGCGTGTCACTGGAGCCTACCGTGAGAGCAAGGTCTCCTGCAGATGCAGACTGTGGAAAGTCCAGTAGCGATTGATATGTCACCTGAGTTTGCTGTCGATGCGCTTCCAGTTGCAAGATTGAGGTCCCCACTCGAAGATCCAGCGCTCGTGCCAGCAGCATCGGCAGTCTTCAAGCTGGCTGTGCCGGAGCTACCGTCATCGCTGACTCCTGATGTGATGGCCATGATTCCACCTCCAGTTGACGAGCCCGAGCCAGCCGAGATTGTCACTGCTCCGCCCTGATTGGGTCCATCTCCTGCTTCTATGGTCATGCTACCGCCATCTGATGATTGAGAGTCACCGGCCACAAAGGTAGCAGAACCAGCATTGGCCGAACCAGAAGCGCCCGCTTCCAACGTGATGGAGCCGCCGAGCGTGTCACTGGAGCCTACCGTGAGAGCAAGGTCTCCTGCAGATGCAGATGTGGAAAGTCCAGTAGCGATTGATATGTCACCTGAGTTTGCTGTCGATGCGCTTCCAGTTGCAAGATTGAGGTCCCCACTCGAAGATCCAGCGCTCGTGCCAGCAGCATCGGCAGTCTTCAAGCTGGCTGTGCCGGAGCTACCGTCATCGCTGACTCCTGATGTGATGGCCATGATTCCACCTCCAGTTGACGAGCCCGAGCCAGCCGAGATTGTCACTGCTCCGCCCTGATTGGGTCCATCTCCTGCTTCTATGGTCATGCTACCGCCATCTGATGATTGAGAGTCACCGGCCACAAAGGTAGCAGAACCAGCATTGGCCGAACCAGAAGCGCCCGCTTCCAACGTGATGGAGCCGCCGAGCGTGTCACTGGAGCCTACCGTGAGAGCAAGGTCTCCTGCAGATGCAGATGTGGAAAGTCCAGTAGCGATTGATATGTCACCTGAGTTTGCTGTCGATGCGCTTCCAGTTGCAAGATTGAGGTCCCCACTCGAAGATCCAGCGCTCGTGCCAGCAGCATCGGCAGTCTTCAAGCTGGCTGTGCCGGAGCTACCGTCATCGCTGACTCCTGATGTGATGGCCATGATTCCACCTCCAGTTGACGAGCCCGAGCCAGCCGAGATTGTCACTGCTCCGCCCTGATTGGGTCCATCTCCTGCTTCTATGGTCATGCTACCGCCATCTGATGATTGAGAGTCACCGGCCACAAAGGTAGCAGAACCAGCATTGGCCGAACCAGAAGCGCCCGCTTCCAACGTGATGGAGCCGCCGAGCGTGTCACTGGAGCCTACCGTGAGAGCAAGGTCTCCTGCAGATGCAGATGTGGAAAGTCCAGTAGCGATTGATATGTCACCTGAGTTTGCTGTCGATGCGCTTCCAGTTGCAAGATTGAGGTCCCCACTCGAAGATCCAGCGCTCGTGCCAGCAGCATCGGCAGTCTTCAAGCTGGCTGTGCCGGAGCTACCGTCATCGCTGACTCCTGATGTGATGGCCATGATTCCACCTCCAGTTGACGAGCCCGAGCCAGCCGAGATTGTCACTGCTCCGCCCTGATTGGGTCCATCTCCTGCTTCTATGGTCATGCTACCGCCATCTGATGATTGAGAGTCACCGGCCACAAAGGTAGCAGAACCAGCATTGGCCGAACCAGAAGCGCCCGCTTCCAACGTGATGGAGCCGCCGAGCGTGTCACTGGAGCCTACCGTGAGAGCAAGGTCTCCTGCAGATGCAGATGTGGAAAGTCCAGTAGCGATTGATATGTCACCTGAGTTTGCTGTCGATGCGCTTCCAGTTGCAAGATTGAGGTCCCCACTCGAAGATCCAGCGCTCGTGCCAGCAGCATCGGCAGTCTTCAAGCTGGCTGTGCCGGAGCTACCGTCATCGCTGACTCCTGATGTGATGGCCATGATTCCACCTCCAGTTGACGAGCCCGAGCCAGCCGAGATTGTCACTGCTCCGCCCTGATTGGGTCCATCTCCTGCTTCTATGGTCATGCTACCGCCATCTGATGATTGAGAGTCACCGGCCACAAAGGTAGCAGAACCAGCATTGGCCGAACCAGAAGCGCCCGCTTCCAACGTGATGGAGCCGCCGAGCGTGTCACTGGAGCCTACCGTGAGAGCAAGGTCTCCTGCAGATGCAGATGTGGAAAGTCCAGTAGCGATTGATATGTCACCTGAGTTTGCTGTCGATGCGCTTCCAGTTGCAAGATTGAGGTCCCCACTCGAAGATCCAGCGCTCGTGCCAGCAGCATCGGCAGTCTTCAAGCTGGCTGTGCCGGAGCTACCGTCATCGCTGACTCCTGATGTGATGGCCATGATTCCACCTCCAGTTGACGAGCCCGAGCCAGCCGAGATTGTCACTGCTCCGCCCTGATTGGGTCCATCTCCTGCTTCTATGGTCATGCTACCGCCATCTGATGATTGAGAGTCACCGGCCACAAAGGTAGCAGAACCAGCATTGGCCGAACCAGAAGCGCCCGCTTCCAACGTGATGGAGCCGCCGAGCGTGTCACTGGAGCCTACCGTGAGAGCAAGGTCTCCTGCAGATGCAGACGTGGAAAGTCCAGTAGCGATTGATATGTCACCTGAGTTTGCTGTCGATGCGCTTCCAGTTGCAAGATTGAGGTCCCCACTCGAAGATCCAGCGCTCGTGCCAGCAGCATCGGCAGTCTTCAAGCTGGCTGTGCCGGAGCTACCGTCATCGCTGACTCCTGATGTGATGGCCATGATTCCACCTCCAGTTGACGAGCCCGAGCCAGCCGAGATTGTCACTGCTCCGCCCTGATTGGGTCCATCTCCTGCTTCTATGGTCATGCTACCGCCATCTGATGATTGAGAGTCACCGGCCACAAAGGTAGCAGAACCAGCATTGGCCGAACCAGAAGCGCCCGCTTCCAACGTGATGGAGCCGCCGAGCGTGTCACTGGAGCCTACCGTGAGAGCAAGGTCTCCTGCAGATGCAGATGTGGAAAGTCCAGTAGCGATTGATATGTCACCTGAGTTTGCTGTCGATGCGCTTCCAGTTGCAAGATTGAGGTCCCCACTCGAAGATCCAGCGCTCGTGCCAGCAGCATCGGCAGTCTTCAAGCTGGCTGTGCCGGAGCTACCGTCATCGCTGACTCCTGATGTGATGGCCATGATTCCACCTCCAGTTGACGAGCCCGAGCCAGCCGAGATTGTCACTGCTCCGCCCTGATTGGGTCCATCTCCTGCTTCTATGGTCATGCTACCGCCATCTGATGATTGAGAGTCACCGGCCACAAAGGTAGCAGAACCAGCATTGGCCGAACCAGAAGCGCCCGCTTCCAACGTGATGGAGCCGCCAAGCGTGTCACTGGAGCCTACCGTGAGAGCAAGGTCTCCTGCAGATGCAGATGTGGAAAGTCCAGTAGCGATTGATATGTCACCTGAGTTTGCTGTCGATGCGCTTCCAGTTGCAAGATTGAGGTCCCCACTCGAAGATCCAGCGCTTGTGCCAGCAGCATCGGCAGTCTTCAAGCTGGCTGTGCCGGAGCTACCGTCATCGCTGACTCCTGATGTGATGGCCATGATTCCACCTCCAGTTGACGAGCCCGAGCCAGCCGAGATTGTCACTGCTCCGCCCTGATTGGGTCCATATCCTGCTTCTATGGTCATGCTACCGCCATCTGATGATTGAGAGTCACCGGCCGCAAAGGTAACATCCCCAGCATTGGCCGAACCAGAAGCGCCCGCTTCCAACGTGATGGAGCCGCCGAGCGTGTCACTGGAGCCTACCGTGAGAGCAAGGTCTCCTGCAGATGCAGACGTGGAAAGTCCAGTAGCGATTGATATGTCACCTGAGTTTGCTGTCGATGCGCTTCCAGTTGCAAGATTGAGGTCCCCACTCGAAGATCCAGCGCTTGTGCCAGCAGCATCGGCAGTCTTCAAGCTGGCTGTGCCGGAGCTACCGTCATCGCTGACTCCTGATGTGATGGCCATGATTCCACCTCCAGTTGACGAGCCCGAGCCAGCCGAGATTGTCACTGCTCCGCCCTGATTGGGTCCATATCCTGCTTCTATGGTCATGCTACCGCCATCTGATGATTGAGAGTCACCGGCCGCAAAGGTAACATCCCCAGCATTGGCCGAACCAGAAGCGCCCGCTTCCAACGTGATGGAGCCGCCGAGCGTGTCACTGGAGCCTACCGTGAGAGCAAGGTCTCCTGCAGATGCAGATGTGGAAAGTCCAGTAGCGATTGATATGTCACCTGAGTTTGCTGTCGATGCGCTTCCAGTTGCAAGATTGAGGTCCCCACTCGAAGATCCAGCGCTTGTGCCAGCAGCATCGGCAGTCTTCAAGCTGGCTGTGCCGGAGCTACCGTCATCGCTGACTCCTGATGTGATGGCCATGATTCCACCTCCAGTTGACGAGCCCGAGCCAGCCGAGATTGTCACTGCTCCGCCCTGATTGGGTCCATATCCTGCTTCTATGGTCATGCTACCGCCATCTGATGATTGAGAGTCACCGGCCACAAAGGTAACATCCCCAGCATTGGCCGAACCAGAAGCGCCCGCTTCCAACGTGATGGAGCCGCCGAGCGTGTCACTGGAGCCTACCGTGAGAGCAAGGTCTCCTGCAGATGCAGACGTGGAAAGTCCAGTAGCGATTGATATGTCACCTGAGTTTGCTGTCGATGCGCTTCCAGTTGCAAGATTGAGGTCCCCACTCGAAGATCCAGCGCTTGTGCCAGCAGCATCGGCAGTCTTCAAGCTGGCTGTGCCGGAGCTACCGTCATCGCTGACTCCTGATGTGATGGCCATGATTCCACCTCCAGTTGACGAGCCCGAGCCAGCCGAGATTGTCACTGCTCCGCCCTGATTGGGTCCATATCCTGCTTCTATGGTCATGCTACCGCCATCTGATGATTGAGAGTCACCGGCCGCAAAGGTAACATCCCCAGCATTGGCCGAACCAGAAGCGCCCGCTTCCAACGTGATGGAGCCGCCGAGCGTGTCACTGGAGCCTACCGTGAGAGCAAGGTCTCCTGCAGATGCAGATGTGGAAAGTCCAGTAGCGATTGATATGTCACCTGAGTTTGCTGTCGATGCGCTTCCAGTTGCAAGATTGAGGTCCCCACTCGAAGATCCAGCGCTTGTGCCAGCAGCATCGGCAGTCTTCAAGCTGGCTGTGCCGGAGCTACCGTCATCGCTGACTCCTGATGTGATGGCCATGATTCCACCTCCAGTTGACGAGCCCGAGCCAGCCGAGATTGTCACTGCTCCGCCCTGATTGGGTCCATATCCTGCTTCTATGGTCATGCTACCGCCATCTGATGATTGAGAGTCACCGGCCACAAAGGTAACATCCCCAGCATTGGCCGAACCAGAAGCGCCCGCTTCCAACGTGATGGAGCCGCCGAGCGTGTCACTGGAGCCTACCGTGAGAGCAAGGTCTCCTGCAGATGCAGACGTGGAAAGTCCAGTAGCGATTGATATGTCACCTGAGTTTGCTGTCGATGCGCTTCCAGTTGCAAGATTGAGGTCCCCACTCGAAGATCCAGCGCTCGTGCCAGCAGCATCGGCAGTCTTCAAGCTGGCTGTGCCGGAGCTACCGTCATCGCTGACTCCTGATGTGATGGCCATGATTCCACCTCCAGTTGACGAGCCCGAGCCAGCCGAGATTGTCACTGCTCCGCCCTGATTGGGTCCATCTCCTGCTTCTATGGTCATGCTACCGCCATCTGATGATTGAGAGTCACCGGCCACAAAGGTAACATCCCCAGCATTGGCCGAACCAGAAGCGCCCGCTTCCAACGTGATGGAGCCGCCGAGCGTGTCACTGGAGCCTACCGTGAGAGCAAGGTCTCCTGCAGATGCAGACGTGGAAAGTCCAGTAGCGATTGATATGTCACCTGAGTTTGCTGTCGATGCGCTTCCAGTTGCAAGATTGAGGTCCCCACTCGAAGATCCAGCGCTCGTGCCAGCAGCATCGGCAGTCTTCAAGCTGGCTGTGCCGGAGCTACCGTCATCGCTGACTCCTGATGTGATGGCCATGATTCCACCTCCAGTTGACGAGCCCGAGCCAGCCGAGATTGTCACTGCTCCGCCCTGATTGGGTCCATCTCCTGCTTCTATGGTCATGCTACCGCCATCTGATGATTGAGAGTCACCGGCCGCAAAGGTAGCAGAACCAGCATTGGCCGAACCAGAAGCGCCCGCTTCCAACGTGATGGAGCCGCCAAGCGTGTCACTGGAGCCTACCGTGAGAGCAAGGTCTCCTGCAGATGCAGATGTGGAAATTCCAGTAGCGATCTTCTGGCTTGGAGTGCGATCTGAGAAACAGTTGTGGAGGCAGTATAGAGCACTATCAATGCTACCGACACAGCACACATGTTGGTTAGTCATAATTTCGCCCCTAGAGGGCTAATCAGACGTACTTTAAAATTTCTGTTATATTATTATTATTAGAATAGAAACGAGTGAAAAGATCATGCTGCAATTTCTTGGGTTTCTCGCGCGTGAAAAGGTCAATCTTAAAAACTGTCCCAAATGGAGGAGAGCTGTCAAAGAGTGTGGGGTATCAGATCCTACCAAATTAGATTTTGAGGGTTGCTATAGTGGGGTAATCAACTTTGCCTTTGATTATGTTAAAAGTACTGGTGTGAGAAGAAGCGATATTGGAGACAATGGAGGGATGAATTCAAATTCAGAATTCATGGCACTTGAATATTTCCTGGGCGATGCCACTGGGCAACAAGACAGTGGAACATCTGTCTCAGGGGACAATCATGGACAAGAGTCAGAGTCATCCGAGTCTGAGGAGAGCAAGGACGAGGACAAGGACGAGAATCAAAAGAAAAAACCTAGGTTGCTGTCAGATGGTGAGAATACAGCAGACAGCAGCGGGTCTGTGGGAGATTTGTCTATGGGATATTTGTTTCGAGATGGTGAGAATACAGCAGACAGCAGCGGGTCTGTGGGAGATTTTTCTATTAGAGATTTGTTTCGAGATGGTGAGAATACAGCAGACAGCAGCGGGTCTGTGGGAGATTTTTCTATTAGAGATTTGTTTCGAGATGGCATCCGCGACAACCTCTATGATTCCAACGGCGACTTGGATTTACCAGCAAAAGGAAACAGCAACAGCAACAGCAACAGCAACAGCGACGATAGTACGGCAGACAGCAACGGCGATGCAACACAGATAAGTACTAATCCTTAAGTAAATTTATTTATTGTTAGCAAACTCTGTGAAGGATATAGAGATAGAGTGCAAAGAGGACTCTCTAACTCTAATAGTTTCTAATTTCCCTCTCGAGAGAGGCCTCTATCTATTTGCAATTGCAAACTTGGTGAAAGGAGATCCGTTGCGGTTGTCTCAATGAAGACACATCTCACGTCGGTCGCACATCTTTCTACAATGAGTCTGTTGACGAGCTGATTGAGATTGAGTGGTTAGGGTTAGACGAGGCCGACACCGACACCGATCATCTGCTTTTTTATATGATGATGATGGAGAGGCTACCGTATCATTGTGTCTCTCGACCAATTTCTCGATCTTCGAAAGGGGTGGTACAATAACCATAGGCCCTGTGCTGTTGCTCTGCGTGTTTATTGCAGAAAAGAAAGGAAAGAGAAAGACAAAAGCAAAAGAGATGTAGATGTAGATTTAGATGTCTGCTCGTCTACATTCCGAGTAATTTACTATGCTATGTCAATAGGAGTATTCAATACTCTAAGTACTTCTCTAGTCAAGTTCCAAGTCACATCATAATCATGTGGTATGGTACTCAATGCCAAGGACGTCCTGTCGACACACTTCCTCTCCATCGACACACTTCCTCTCCATCCAGACCGCATGCAAAGCGAGTAGACGTACCTACCTATGTGCATGCAAATTCTCCAGAGAAGAGGGGCAAAGTAGATGAGATAAAAGTGTGTTGAACGTTGAACGTGTGTGCTGAAATGCCCTGAGCTTCTTCTCTGCTCTCTATCTCCTGTCACATCTCTACGATGTTGTACTTCAGTAGAGCATGCAGGAAGGCTCATAATGGCTCTCATAAAATAATGATCTCCTCACATTTCGGAGCGTCAGCAGAACTACTACGTACCACTCCTCTTGTTGCTCCTCTCACCCATAGCCGAATACAACAATTATTCTGCTCATAAAATTGATAAAACCAGAGCGAAACACCCTCACCGACACTCGGTTGCTATGACTATGATGAAACGGCTTGGTTATGATCAATTATTCAAGCAACCTGAGAGTAATGATCGTGGTGACTGCCCTATTTGTTGCTTGCCCCTTCCGATCCAAACATTAGCACTTAGTTCATGCTGTGGAACAGTGGTATGTGAGGGATGTTCATACGCCTATTTGCTACGCAAGAGAGGAGTTAATATCGAACCTACATGTCCATTCTGCCGACACCCAGTACCAGAAACAGAGGAAGAAATCAAGAAGAATTTGATGAAATCTCAAGTTGAGTATTATCTGCTCAAAGCCTGAGAAATCTATATTCGTACATCGACGTTGACTTGCGGTACGAGGATCACTGATCTGAACGACGGGTGGCTCGGCGGAAGTGAAGGATGAAGGACGTATGAAGATTCTGGAACGATGAGTTCAAATACCAAATTAAGCTGGATGTTGGAGCTATCTGCTCATCTATCCTACCCGACTATCGAAGTATTATTGGGAGAAGTCTCCGCCATTGTCGGCTTCGTCTACTACACGTTGTTTATTCTTTATTTCTATCTACAAAAAGTGAGCGCCATGGGCGAAAAGTGTCGTCCGTCGAGAGGCGACGTGTCGTGATCTTGAAGTTCTCATCAAAAAAGATTGAGACACATATCCTAAAATAAAGATCCCATTTTCCCATAATCCATAAATATCCCGTACGAAATGCATAACTCAACACTCCCCTATCATTGAGTACCCCTTTCAGGTCAACTTGACTGGACAATCCAAAGTATCTCCATGCCAGAAAAGTAGAGGTTGAAGGACCTGCCAAACAGATTGCATTCCCCAATGCTTGCTCAAAATGTCCGCGGGATTATTCTTTCCGTTCAACCAAACGAATGCATAATGTCCTGTAGCAACAGCTTCACGAACGAAGTGATAAGATAGCATCAAGTGTCTCTTCGCAAGTCTTGAATGTGGTTGCGTAGTTGAGTCAACAACAGTTTTGTTATCTCCAACGAGTATCGAACGATCAACAATAGGTACACCAAGGTAAAGTAGGGTATACTTCAAGTCTTTCAATTGTTCAATTGCGGTTCTCGCTGCAACATTCTCAGATCCAAAAGTAGCAGTTTCAACTGTAGATTGTTTCTTTGAATACCAATCGATGGGCGTCTGATTAAGAAAGTGAAGAACAGCAGTGATTGCCTTTCCGCTTAACATATCATGATAAAGGTTCGCATCGACATAAGATAATGACTGCACTGGATTACCTCTAGCTGAGGGTAAATTATTCGGATACTCTTCTTTAGATCCAGCATACGGTGTACGTGACCAGTCATATTCCTCAAACTCCATATCGCTCAAATCAGGCATATCAGTTCTGTACCGTATGGTAGCATCACTCATCTTGCATAAGTACCCATATAGTCCTTTAACCATTTCCAAATGTCCTTTCCTAGGTTGGACCCTGAAACTGCCGAGAGTCATCACATGAACCGTGATATCAATTCTCCCCAGAGATACTGCCCATTGCACCGCACCAATCAACGACTGATAGATCTTGGTCTCCTCATCATCGCAGAACTCAGAAGTATCCAATTCAGGATGCGCATTAGGTTGCATCGGTGCCTTTTTGAAACGCGGTTCTTCTCCAAATAAGCGGATATAAGTATCTTTCATCTTCTCAATATACTTCTTGGGTGCCGAACACAGAGTACCATCATCTTCTCTCCAATAGTCACATCCCAATAGATATTTAATCGGTTCAGTTCCCTTCAACTTGAACTTAGCAACGTCCGTCAAGTATTTGATGATTGCCTTGGGGTCCTTCGATCCAATAGTGAGGTCATCCACATAAGTAGCAATGTACTCATAGTATCCTTCAAAGATAGGAACAGTAACTCCATCATAGGTGTACGCAGGATCCTCGTGTTTCAGTTCTTGCTGAGACATTACAGTGCCGTCACTATTCATCGCTCTCATCCAAATATCAGGTTCAGCAGGACATGGAACGAATCCCATTTCTCGCAAGACATCACTGAGTACTTCGTGAAATCTCTTGGCACTAGTCTTGAGTCCATAAAGTGACCCGACAATGATGAAGATGTGGTCCTTCAGCTCCCCAAATTCTCCGCCAGCAATAACAAAGACCTTCTCAGTAGTCTTGGCTTCGAGAAATGCATTTCCAATATCGGTCTGGTACACTTCGAGATCATTGAGCTCAGAAAGAAAGACAATGAGTCTAATACCACGAAGAGAAACAACCCCAGAGTATACACTTTCCAACGGTGCATCAGTAAGATGTCCACCAGCGACAATCCTAGCCTTTCTCCTTCCATCATGCTTGCAAGCATATACAATGTGAAGTCTAATCTTCTTGTAGCCTGGTGGTTCTCGGGTGGTACTCCGATGTCCTCGATCATCAAAGACATTGTACTCGAACATCTGATCGATCTCCTTCTTTTCTGCATCCTGCCAAAGAGTATTGCCATTCTCCTCGTCAAACTGCACTGCTTGCTCGTGATTCCTCGGAACCTTCACTCCAAACATGTATATAGGAGTATTCTTGAAGCTCTTTCGTTTTGCTTCGTTCACCATACGCATCAGTTTCTTCGAGTTATTCGCAAGTTTCTTCAACTTCAACCTTGGACACTGCTTCTGCCATTCATCCAGTAGACCGTTCTCCATAGCATATTCCGCAATGAGAAAGTTGTTGGTGTCGTAGATGACGTTGATAGGTTCGTAGGTAATCTCCCCAGACTCCCAGAGAATGAGCACTTGAGGTATCTCTCCCCGCTTCAAAGCTCTCTTATGACCAATGATCTTCCTGAAATTCCAGGTCTTATCCTCATGCTGAATCTGTTCTTCAATGAATTCACACATATCATTCCACTCCACATAATCCTCTAGCTCTGTACCTCCCACCTTGACCTTGAATCTATGTCTTGGTCCTTGACTCTCCAAGTTGCGGTTGAACTCGTCCATCGCCTCCTCGTATTCATCCACGTCAATCTCCTCATAATCAATAATGGTTGCCCTGTTGCGAGTACCATCCTCATTATGCCTCATGAGAAAAGTTCTACCAAGAAGTTCGTCTGGAGAAAACATCGCCGTCCTCTTGAGATTTGGATCTCCCATATCACGTGTCTTCACTATCTCTGCGATGCCTTCGTCATCGATGTCCTTCGGCTTAGGATCGTAAGGAGGAATATTGAGAATGTCTGTTTCCGGGTCAAGCTTCCTGAGACTAGATCGGTAGAGGATCTCCTGAGTCTGTTCGTTAAAGACCTTGAAAGTACAGCTGTGTCCGACGTCTTCGGCGTATCCAATAAAACGAACAATAATTTCGTTGGATTCAGAAGGAAAGTTCTTGCCAGATCCTCGATAGTTCCCAATACCAACAGGTTCCCAGAAAGTGAAATGCGTGAGCATAGAAATGTCTGGAGTTTGTCCAGTAAGAGCCTCGACAGGAGTCCTCCAATTCAGAAATTGCTTCGCAGTTCTATTCATAATGAACGTGACATATTCAAAAGCCTCGTACCAAGATTCGACAGGTGCATCAGACCAATTCAATACCCAATTGGCGAATTTCTTGAGCTCCCCAATCATCCTTTCAACGAAATTCTGATGGTGATAGTGTGGTTCCGATTGCCAATCATCGATGAAAAGAGTGCGTAAAATATCCTGAACCTTCTTGCTGATCTCTGCCTTTGCTCTGTCGGATCCAAGTTTGTCCATAGCACCACGTTTGCGAATCTCATCCTCAAGGCAACGCGCAAAATCTCCATCAGTTTTGCATCCGTGAACAGAAATGTACCTGGACATCTTTCCTGCAAACACTTGAGCGGCATTAATACCTCCCCATGCTGTTACGTCGGCGAAGACAGTATCAGTAAAAACAATCTCATGGCGGCGAAAGACATTGAGTGCTGGATATGGTGATCGGTATGTCATAAATTTGTTGGTGTTAGGAACCATGCGGTAGTACTGTGTGGTGGAGTCGAAAGTACTGCGGACGGTGGATGCAGGCACATTGAGAAAATACTTGCGATACTCTTGGTATTGAATGGGGTCAAGACGCTGTTGTGCGAAGTGACAGTTGAGATTGCCAAGTGTGGAGTAACACTCGTAAACATTGGAGTAACACTCAACAGGAAAGGCCATTTCAAACGCACAATGAATAGGGTCCATAGGCATTGGTAGAAGTTCACCGGTAGATACCACTCTCCGTTCATAACCTTGAGACACCGATAGTAGATCTTGAATAGGATCTCCAAATTCCTGCTCCCCATAGTTCGTAGTGATGAACTCCCCATATTGGTTAGTATTAGGATGTACCGGAGTCGACAAGTAGGCACTCTCTTGAGGGTCGATGATGGGTACCTTGGTAGACTTGTTCGTATCATATCTAGATGGGTCCCAAGGAACGTCACGAGTCATAAGGACAGTGGGAAGAAGCAAGTCGTCATCACTTGGATACTGCATCTTGAGATAGGGTAGACCGTTCTCAAAGAAGTCTAGGGGAATTTGATGTCCTTCTAGCGTGATCAAGCATTGCTTGCCTCCAAGAAGTTCTGGTTGGTCATGGATGACGCATCTGTTATCAGCGAGTTGAATCTTGGAATGGATGGTTTTACCATTCTTGAGCTCCCCATATTCATGGAACATCATGAGAACGTAGTTTCCATCACTCAATTGAACCTTGGCAGCATAGGTCCCAATTTTCAACTGTGGAATATTCAAATCACCAACGCCCGTAATGTTGATATGCCTAGGCGGATAGCAGTAGGAAATTAATCTCATCTCCTTCGGGTTGGCAAGTCCACCATTGGCACCGCCGTCAATCAAACCTGCAATCTCGGTAGATAGTGCAGCTGATACGTTATAAGTCATACATCGATCAATAGATAACCCATTGTCATACTCAGTCTGAAGAATATGATCCGTCATGACCATCGAAACAATCCTTTCAGTAGGAATGGAATGATTACTATCGAATATCCCCTTTAAATACGAGAAGGGTCTCCGCCACCTTCCTCTACGAAGTACATCAGATTCCATATTAGCATCTCGACTACCATCCCTGGTCTCTAAAGAAGCGTCTACAAAACCCTCATCGGCAGTAACATCGCCACGTGAAGAAGAAAGTTGATCCTCCTGCATGATGATATTGGCGTCAGATAAAGATGTTATGCTGTATTGAGCAGCTATCACGGGTGTCCACTTGGTATGAAAGGAAGTTCTGTTGAGCGAGGTGTTAACCCGGCAAGTTGAAATCCACTTAAATCAGTGACGTGAGGATGATCTCTAGATTTCTTACGTCCGGCTTGATCAGACAATACAACGGTGGTCTGATAGCTATGTAGTAAACCCGAGACAATGATAATCTCTCAAGTTGAGTATTATCTGCTCAAAGCCTGAGAAATCTATATTCGTACATCGACGTTGACTTGCGGTACGAGGATCACTGATCTGAACGACGGGTGGCTCGGCGGAAGTGAAGGATGAAGGACGTATGAAGATTCTGGAACGATGAGTTCAAATACCAAATTAAGCTGGATGTTGGAGCTATCTGCTCATCTATCCTACCCGACTATCGAAGTATTATTGGGAGAAGTCTCCGCCATTGTCGGCTTCGTCTACTACACGTTGTTTATATAATACTCAAAGCCTGAGAAATCTATATTCGTACATCGACGTTGACTTGCGGTACGAGGATCACTGATCTGAACGACGGGTGGCTCGGCGGAAGTGAAGGATGAAGGACGTATGAAGATTCTGGAACGATGAGTTCAAATACCAAATTAAGCTGGATGTTGGAGCTATCTGCTCATCTATCCTACCCGACTATCGAAGTATTATTGGGAGAAGTCTCCGCCATTGTCGGCTTCGTCTACTACACGTTGTTTATTCTTTATTTCTATCTACAAAAAGTGAGCGCCATGGGCGAAAAGTGTCGTCCGTCGAGAGGCGACGTGTCGTGATCTTGAAGTTCTCATCAAAAAAGATTGAGACACATATCCTAAAATAAAGATCCCATTTTCCCATAATCCATAAATATCCCGTACGAAATGCATAACTCAACATGAAAAGAGTTGAGGCGAACGATCATAATGCACTGAATAAAATGGGTAACATTTGTTGGAAAGAGGGTGACTATGATGGTGCGTTCAAATATTTGACAAAGGCAGTGGAGTTGGGCAATGTGGATGCGCATCATAAACTATCAATTATGTATTTGAAGGGGCAAGGTGTCGAGAAGGATGAGAAGAAGAATATATTCCATCTGGAACAAGCGGCCATTCAAGGCCACACATATGCTCGATACAATCTTGCAATGAATGAAGGTAGAAAAGGTAGAAGTGATAGAGCTGTGAAGCATTTGATCATCGCTGCCAACCTTGGAGATGATACTGCGATTAAAAAGCTGATGGGGTGCTACAGAGATGGACTCGTCAGCAAAGATGACTTTGCCATGGCTCTTCGTGCACACAAGGCTGCCGTCGATGCAATGAAAAGTCCACAGAGAATTGCTGCTGGAAAATACTATGCGGAGATTCCAGGGGGTGGTGTGGTGTAGTGGTAGCACCGCCTCTCTTGTGGTGGGGGGTCTTGGGTTCGAGTCCCTTGTGGTGTGGGTCTTGGGTTCGAGTCCGTGCCAATAATCCTGGCTGTTTGAGGTGTCGCAGCTTGGGGTGCGATCAGGGAAATAGAGATTTACAAGCTCTACTTTGTAACTTGTATCACATGTTCGTTATTCACCATTAGTTAACCATAGATAATGTATCCCCTTCAGAGAGGGACCACCTGACGTACTTTAAAATTTCTGTTAAATTTACTATGCGGAGATTCCAATCCGATACTAACGATTAAATTATACGACAGTAGATACTTGCGTAGAAGATATGCTTGCGAGAGTCGCTCTGATTGTCCACTCACTGAACTAGACATTTTATTCTGAGGGAGGGAGTATGGTACTCGCATCAAAAGATACATGGCTTACTAGGCTTAGTTCGAGACACTGACACCTACTTGCTCCTACTCCACTTAGGTTGTACGTTCTATTTACGTGCGGTGACGGCCCACGTTTGCCCCATCAGGAAGATAAGCTCGGGAATCGGGAAGATGCAAAACAGCGGGAGCCAAAAAATTTGATGGAGACAGCGTTTCCACCCGCCTCTTTCTAGCTTACTCCCTAATAACTGAATTTACACCAAAGCGGGTGTCTCCATCAAATTTGATGGAGACACTAACTTCGTTAAACACAAATTTGATAGATGGAGACAACGGGCAAGCAGTTTTCGCCCGTAACAATACCGGCCCGGCCTCTAAAAATGGATCTTTTGGAGGCGCGCCAAATTTTGGACTGGATCTTTTGCAAAGGACCATGACGACCTCGCACCTCGCCTACAACTCTCTCTAGCGGAGGCAATATCGACTTGAGAACTTACTTATGCCGCAGCCGTCAATACATATAGTCATAACTGCTCTCGCTATCATCTTTGGAGAAGCGTAGCTAATCAGAAGTGCGAGGAAATTGCTCTGAAAGTTCAAGCTCGTTTTGTGTTCCTTCAGCTCTCGCTCCGATGTCACAAACTCACACAAAGCAAGCAGTCAGCAAATACAAATGAACGGAAAAGAATGGAATGCAACAATGGTCATCGTCGCAGATGACCTTGCAGATTCTGATCGATTGGGTGAATTTAATCATTGGCTATTCGACAACACCTCACAGAATGCAAAAATAGACAAAATGCAAATATTGCGGTTCACATAGATGCAGCATTACATAGAGAGGACCAGT
Source organism: Skeletonema tropicum (assembly GCA_037178625.1). NCBI lineage: Eukaryota > Bacillariophyta > Thalassiosirophyceae > Thalassiosirales > Thalassiosiraceae > Skeletonema > Skeletonema tropicum. The sequence continues at coordinate 614,530 of CM074141.1, read as the reverse complement.
ACTAGCAGCCAACGAAACCTCCTGCAGCGACGCATTTGATTATCACTAGCCGTGACGCCGAAGACGGCAGTGAATGATAATAACAACAATTATGACAACACCAGTAGCACAGTGACGCGTTGTTGTAGAAGTAGTAAATAAATACAAACAGTGTCAGACCAGAGAGTAGACACGTACAAATCGCCAGAGGGTAGAAAAATACAAATCAAGTAACAGTCAAGTGGTAATAGATAGAAGGATAAGATGGAAAGCAACTCTAATGTCTGATGCCGGACTCAAGAGAGATGACTACAATAGAAGGTACGGATCAGAAAACGATTTGAAACGACAAGGAATCACTTTTACACATAGATCGACTGGCATGACAATCAATCATAACATCGAGGAGGCTTAGACGAAGACATCTGACACGATGATCGCATCCCATGCATTCCAGCGAGGACGGATCAGAAGGCGCAATGAAGCAATTCTTTGACAGCATTCTCCCAAAAAGTACAGCATCAGCCGAGAGAAACGACGAAGCATCACAACTTGATTGATATCAAGAACACAAACGAGCAATACTGGTAGGTATACAGCGTCTTTGGGGTATTTGCTTGAGTGCACAGTGGAGGTCAGGGGGTCATGTGCAACGTATGGTACAGATGGATCTGATGATGTGGTAATATACCCTCTACTGAGCATGTGGCAATAATGTAAAGCATCGTAAGGCACAGAATGGGGCCGAACAAAGAATGACAGCAATTACTAACACGAGCTAAAGCAGGTGTAACTAGCTTTAAAGCTAGTGAAATCAAAACATAGCTTACATCAACATACTCCTACCCTTTCTCCTCCTCTTCCCCCCTCCTTTCTTTCCTCTCTTCGTTCAGCCAGCATTTCAGCTGATCCGGCTGCGCCGGATCAAAAATACACCCAGCGACAGCTATCAAGTATCTGCCGGGAATCGGGGATACAGCCAATAGAAGGAGGGACGAGTGACTTCCACCAAGATGTAAAGGCCACTAAACGACTTCCAACATATTGGTATGTGGTTTGTACTTGCTTTAGATGAGAGGCCACAAGCGACTTCCCTGATGCTATGTTAGATGTAAAGGCCACTAAACCACTTCCAACATATTGGTATGTGGTTTGTACTTGCTTTAGATGAGAGGCCACAAGCGACTTCCCTGATGCTATGTTAGATGTAAAGGTCACTAAACCACTTCCAACATATTGGTATGTGGTTTGTACTTGCTTTAGATGAGAGGCCACAAGCGACTTCACTGATGCTATGTTAGATGTAAAGGCCACTAAACCACTTCCAACATATTGGTATGTGGTTTGTACTTGCTTTAGATGAGAGGCCACAAGCGACTTCCCTGATGCTATGTTAGATGTAAAGGTCACTAAACGACTTCCAACATATTGGTATGTGGTTTGTACTTGCTTTAGATGAGAGGCCACAAGCGACTTCCCTGATGCTATGTTAGATGTAAAGGCCACTAAACCACTTCCAACATATTGGTATGTGGTTTGTACTTGCTTTAGATGAGAGGCCACAAGCGACTTCCCTGATGCTATGTTAGATGTAAAGGTCACTAAACGACTTCCAACATATTGGTATGTGGTTTGTACTTGCTTTAGATGAGAGGCCACAAGCGACTTCCCTGATGCTATGTTAGATGTAAAGGCCACTAAACCACTTCCAACATATTGGTATGTGGTTTGTACTTGCTTTAGATGAGAGGCCACAAGCGAGAAGATGATAGTCATAGTGGTGCATCTGCAGTTGAATTTGAAGCACAAGATGATACTGCTCCTGCTGCTGCACTACCTGATGCCAATGATGACGATGACGTTGATGAGGATCCTACCCCTCTTGAAAGAATCGGTAGGGAAGGTGGGAAGTCGGAAGCTGTCTTGGCTAAAATGCAAAAGCAAGCAAAAAATGCAAAGGAATAGAGGACACGTAACGACGACGACGATGATGTCAATGATAGAATAGAAAATTGGAGACAATGGAGGGATGAATTCAAATTCAGAATTCATGGCACTTGAATATTTCCTGGGCGATGCCACTGGGCAACAAGACAGTGGAACATCTGTCTCAGGGGACAATCATGGACAAGAGTCAGAGTCATCCGAGTCTGAGGAGAGCAAGGACGAGGACAAGGACGAGAATCAAAAGAAAAAACCTAGGTTGCTGTCAGATGGTGAGAATACAGCAGACAGCAGCGGGTCTGTGGGAGATTTGTCTATGGGATATTTGTTTCGAGATGGTGAGAATACAGCAGACAGCAGCGGGTCTGTGGGAGATTTTTCTATTAGAGATTTGTTTCGAGATGGTGAGAATACAGCAGACAGCAGCGGGTCTGTGGGAGATTTTTCTATTAGAGATTTGTTTCGAGATGGCATCCGCGACAACCTCTATGATTCCAACGGCGACTTGGATTTACCAGCAAAAGGAAACAGCAACAGCAACAGCAACAGCGACGATAGTACGGCAGACAGCAACGGCGATGCAACACAGATAAGTACTAATCCTTAAGTAAATTTATTTATTGTTAGCAAACTCTGTGAAGGATATAGAGATAGAGTGCAAAGAGGACTCTCTAACTCTAATAGTTTCTAATTTCCCTCTCGAGAGAGGCCTCTATCTATTTGCAATTGCAAACTTGGTGAAAGGAGATCCGTTGCGGTTGTCTCAATGAAGACACATCTCACGTCGGTCGCACATCTTTCTACAATGAGTCTGTTGACGAGCTGATTGAGATTGAGTGGTTAGGGTTAGACGAGGCCGACACCGACACCGATCATCTGCTTTTTTATATGATGATGATGGAGAGGCTACCGTATCATTGTGTCTCTCGACCAATTTCTCGATCTTCGAAAGGGGTGGTACAATAACCATAGGCCCTGTGCTGTTGCTCTGCGTGTTTATTGCAGAAGAGAAAGGAAAGAGAAAGACAAAAGCAAAAGAGATGTAGATGTAGATTTAGATGTCTGCTCGTCTACATTCCGAGTAATTTACTATGCTATGTCAATAGGAGTATTCAATACTCGAAGTACTTCTCTAGTCAAGTTCCAAGTCACATCATAATCATGTGGTATGGTACTCAATGCCAAGGACGTCCTGTCGACACACTTCCTCTCCATCGACACACTTCCTCTCCATCCAGACCGCATGCAAAGCGAGTAGACGTACCTACCTATGTGCATGCAAATTACCATTACTTGGTTTGGAATTTCATATCACTGCCTCTTTGATAATTCCGGGGTGATGGAAAAACTGTTGGTTATTTGCTTAATTACACTCGAAGGGTAGTAACTTGTGACATTGCTCTAGATAATTGTAGATAATTTCGCCCCTGGAGGGCCAACCATGACGTACTTTAAGATTTCCGTTAATTTTTTTTTTTATGTGCATGCAAATTCTCCAGAGAAGAGGGGCAAAGTAGATGAGATAAAAGTGTGTTGAACGTTGAACGTGTGTGCTGAAATGCCCTGAGCTTCTTCTCTGCTCTCTATCTCCTGTCACATCTCTACGATGTTGTACTTCAGTAGAGCATGCAGGAAGGCTCATAATGGCTCTCATAAAATAATGATCTCCTCACATTTCGGAGCGTCAGCAGAACTACTACGTACCACTCCTCTTGTTGCTCCTCTCACCCATAGCCGAATACAACAATTATTCTGCTCATAAAATTGATAAAACCAGAGCGAAACACCCTCACCGACACTCGGTTGCTATGACTATGATGAAACGGCTTGGTTATGATCAATTATTCAAGCAACCTGAGAGTAATGATCGTGGTGACTGCCCTATTTGTTGCTTGCCCCTTCCGATCCAAACATTAGCACTTAGTTCATGCTGTGGAACAGTGGTATGTGAGGGATGTTCATACGCCTATTTGCTACGCAAGAGAGGAGTTAATATCGAACCTACATGTCCATTCTGCCGACACCCAGTACCAGAAACAGAGGAAGAAATCAAGAAGAATTTGATGAAAAGAGTTGAGGCGAACGATCATAATGCACTGAATAAAATGGGTAACATTTGTTGGAAAGAGGGTGACTATGATGGTGCGTTCAAATATTTGACAAAGGCAGTGGAGTTGGGCAATGTGGATGCGCATCATAAACTATCAATTATGTATTTGAAGGGGCAAGGTGTCGAGAAGGATGAGAAGAAGAATATATTCCATCTGGAACAAGCGGCCATTCAAGGCCACACATATGCTCGATACAATCTTGCAATGAATGAAGGTAGAAAAGGTAGAAGTGATAGAGCTGTGAAGCATTTGATCATCGCTGCCAACCTTGGAGATGATACTGCGATTAAAAAGCTGATGGGGTGCTACAGAGATGGACTCGTCAGCAAAGATGACTTTGCCATGGCTCTTCGTGCACACAAGGCTGCCGTCGATGCAATGAAAAGTCCACAGAGAATTGCTGCTGGAAAATACTATGCGGAGATTCCAGGGGGTGGTGTGGTGTAGTGGTAGCACCGCCTCTCTTGTGGTGGGGGGTCTTGGGTTCGAGTCCCTTGTGGTGTGGGTCTTGGGTTCGAGTCCGTGCCAATAATCCTGGCTGTTTGAGGTGTCGCAGCTTGGGGTGCGATCAGGGAAATAGAGATTTACAAGCTCTACTTTGTAACTTGTATCACATGTTCGTTATTCACCATTAGTTAACCATAGATAATGTATCCCCTTCAGAGAGGGACCACCTGACGTACTTTAAAATTTCTGTTAAATTTACTATGCGGAGATTCCAATCCGATACTAACGATTAAATTATACGACAGTAGATACTTGCGTAGAAGATATGCTTGCGAGAGTCGCTCTGATTGTCCACTCACTGAACTAGACATTTTATTCTGAGGGAGGGAGTATGGTACTCGCATCAAAAGATACATGGCTTACTAGGCTTAGTTCGAGACACTGACACCTACTTGCTCCTACTCCACTTAGGTTGTACGTTCTATTTACGTGCGGTGACGGCCCACGTTTGCCCCATCAGGAAGATAAGCTCGGGAATCGGGAAGATGCAAAACAGCGGGAGCCAAAAAATTTGATGGAGACAGCGTTTCCACCCGCCTCTTTCTAGCTTACTCCCTAATAACTGAATTTACACCAAAGCGGGTGTCTCCATCAAATTTGATGGAGACACTAACTTCGTCAAACACAAATTTGATAGATGGAGACAACGGGCAAGCAGTTTTCGCCCGTAACAATACCGGCCCGGCCTCTAAAAATGGATCTTTTGGAGGCGCGCCAAATTTTGGACTGGATCTTTTGCAAAGGACCATGACGACCTCGCACCTCGCCTACAACTCTCTCTAGCGGAGGCAATATCGACTTGAGAACTTACTTATGCCGCAGCCGTCAATACATATAGTCATAACTGCTCTCGCTATCATCTTTGGAGAAGCGTAGCTAATCAGAAGTGCGAGGAAATTGCTCTGAAAGTTCAAGCTCGTTTTGTGTTCCTTCAGCTCTCGCTCCGATGTCACAAACTCACACAAAGCAAGCAGTCAGCAAATACAAATGAACGGAAAAGAATGGAATGCAACAATGGTCATCGTCGCAGATGACCTTGCAGATTCTGATCGATTGGGTGAATTTAATCATTGGCTATTCGACAACACCTCACAGAATGCAAAAATAGACAAAATGCAAATATTGCGGTTCACATAGATGCAGCATTACATAGAGAGGACCAGTACTAGCAGCCAACGAAACCTCCTGCAGCGACGCATTTGATTATCACTAGCCGTGACGCCGAAGACGGCAGTGAATGATAATAACAACAATTATGACAACACCAGTAGCACAGTGACGCGTTGTTGTAGAAGTAGTAAATAAATACAAACAGTGTCAGACCAGAGAGTAGACACGTACAAATCGCCAGAGGGTAGAAAAATACAAATCAAGTAACAGTCAAGTGGTAATATATAGAAGGATAAGATGGAAAGCAACTCTAATGTCTGATGCCGGACTCAAGAGAGATGACTACAATAGAAGGTACGGATCAGAAAACGATTTGAAACGACAAGGAATCACTTTTACACATAGATCGACTGGCATGACAATCAATCATAACATCGAAGGAGGCTTAGACGAAGACATCTGACACGATGATCGCATCCCATGCATTCCAGCGAGGACGGATCAGAAGGCGCAATGAAGCAATTCTTTGACAGCATTCTCCCAAAAAGTACAGCATCAGCCGAGAGAAACGACGAAGCATCACAACTTGATTGATATCAAGAACACAAACGAGCAATACTGGTAGGTATACAGCGTCTTTGGGGTATTTGCTTGAGTGCACAGTGGAGGTCAGGGGGTCATGTGCAACGTATGGTACAGATGGATCTGATGATGTGGTAATATACCCTCTACTGAGCATGTGGCAATAATGTAAAGCATCGTAAGGCACAGAATGGGGCCGAACAAAGAATGACAGCAATTACTAACACGAGCTAAAGCAGGTGTAACTAGCTTTAAAGCTAGTGAAATCAAAACATAGCTTACATCAACATACTCCTACCCTTTCTCCTCCTCTTCCCCCCTCCTTTCTTTCCTCTCTTCGTTCAGCCAGCATTTCAGCTGATCCGGCTGCGCCGGATCAAAAATACACCCAGCGACAGCTATCAAGTATCTGCCGGGAATCGGGGATACAGCCAATAGAAGGAGGGACGAGTGACTTCCACCAAGATGTAAAGGCCACTAAACGACTTCCAACATATTGGTATGTGGTTTGTACTTGCTTTAGATGAGAGGCCACAAGCGACTTCCCTGATGCTATGTTAGATGTAAAGGCCACTAAACCACTTCCAACATATTGGTATGTGGTTTGTACTTGCTTTAGATGAGAGGCCACAAGCGACTTCCCTGATGCTATGTTAGATGTAAAGGTCACTAAACCACTTCCAACATATTGGTATGTGGTTTGTACTTGCTTTAGATGAGAGGCCACAAGCGACTTCACTGATGCTATGTTAGATGTAAAGGCCACTAAACCACTTCCAACATATTGGTATGTGGTTTGTACTTGCTTTAGATGAGAGGCCACAAGCGACTTCCCTGATGCTATGTTAGATGTAAAGGTCACTAAACGACTTCCAACATATTGGTATGTGGTTTGTACTTGCTTTAGATGAGAGGCCACAAGCGACTTCCCTGATGCTATGTTAGATGTAAAGGCCACTAAACCACTTCCAACATATTGGTATGTGGTTTGTACTTGCTTTAGATGAGAGGCCACAAGCGACTTCCCTGATGCTATGTTAGATGTAAAGGTCACTAAACGACTTCCAACATATTGGTATGTGGTTTGTACTTGCTTTAGATGAGAGGCCACAAGCGACTTCCCTGATGCTATGTTAGATGTAAAGGTCACTAAACGACTTCCAACATATATTGATATGTGGTTTGTAGAACAGCAAGTATTCAAACCAATTGTATTTTATGAGCATGTCGTCATTATGCAAAAGCTCTGCTCTAAATTACACAATCGGTGAATTGATTGACGCTAGAGCTCTAGCTGACCTTACTCCCACACAATGCGGTTCTTACTCAAGCTCTCTGTGTAGGTGGTTGTTCTTATGCACCTGGGGCAGCATGCAAAGAGACCACAAGTGACTTCCCTGAGGCAGCTAACATTCTAGTGTGTGTGTTGCTGGTTGTGCCCAAGCCCCAAGCCAGGAACGGGACTTCGATTTGCAGCACACGACTGCTAAAAAAGGCGGCAAATCCAAATCCAAAAAAAGAGAGTGCGCACCTGTTCTTTGACCGCCACAATACTTAGCAGTAGTCACAAAGTTCCTTTATGATGTCTCCGTCGCCACCAAAGAAAAGAGTTCGCCTCTGCCATGTTGATGGTTGCAACAAATGGGCACAAAAAGGGAACAAATGTTATGCACATGGAGCCCCAGTCAGACTATGTTGTGTAAAAGGATGTCAAAGATATGCCCAAGCAGGACAGTTATGTATCACGCATGGTGCTAATAAAAAGAAGAGCGGAGCTAAGCTGAAACGATGTAACCATGGAGGATGCAGCAATCTAGCTCAGAAAGGAGGAGTGTGCATCAAGCATGGGGCAAAGGTCAAATTATGCAGAATTGATGGCTGCTCCAATCAAGCTAAAAAAGGAGGAGTGTGCATCAAGCATGGGGCAAAAAGGAAACTATGCAAAAA